>JAODUH010005653.1:0-10021 GCA_027564835.1 Typhlichthys subterraneus | reverse complement strand
CGACCAGTAAACATAAAGAATGGAGAAATGGTTAAAATCTATTAAGCTTCAGTCCCTCAAAGCCGGCAAAAGCGAAAGCCCGGACACCCGGACTTGGCCCTACCCCCCCAGATACCCGTCCATAGAAAAATCGCCCCCATCGCCCCCTGGAGTCTAGGAGGCTAGCAGCCTGTGATGTTATCTGGGATGAAGTGGTTCAGATGAACAAATTCGATTTCCACATAGCTTATGCACGCACGCACGCATACGCACACAGACATATACTGCATGTTGTGAATCTGGCCCAGCCCACTGCATTAAGGCTGAAAGCTGATCTCTGATCTGCTGGGAGGACGAGGAGGAAACTCTTACTCAGCGGTGAGCAGAGGACACAGACAGACACACATACACACGCACGCACACAAGCACACACGCACGCGCCTGTATCTGAACCTGACAGAGAATCTCTGGCTTAAAGCCCTCCAGGAATCAGCACAAAACAACAATTTGGGTGGTTCCATCTGGCTCAAGTGTAACACATTGAACACAATTGTTAGGTGGAACTGTACATTTAATATCCATTCAATGTGTTTTGTGGGTGTGACAAACCACTGCTCCTCTTTGTTGAAATCACTGATACAGCTTTGAAAAATGTTTCACATACCTGATTAAGAACCACACGGTTATGGAATATACAGTAATAGACATGACTAATCTAGCTAGCTACACTGTCTTAAACTATAGAGATCTACTATATACTGTATGATTAAGATCCACTCTGTAAGGAATACATAAATATGTACGGACTATATATACACCATAGTTTCTCTGTCCGGAACCTAAACACACAAACACAGTCGTACCTGGGCAGAGTTTTGCTGAGCTGGGTGTAGCGAAGGACAGTCGATGTAGCTTCCATCAGCCTCAACAACTGTCTGAATGTGTGTGTGTTCTGACATCCTTCTAAAGCATCTAGTTTCCACTCTGAAGCTCCCCCACCCCACACACACACAGAGTATGAACTCTGGTTGGATCTATACAATTTCACCTGATCTGTGCAGGAAACTACGGTCGTCATGGCAGCAGAAGCAGCAAGAGAGAGTGTGGGGAGTGTCTGTGATTTGCCTATGGCTGTCATGCGTCTTCATTAACATCAGACCTTTATTACAATGCCAGTCACCAGACAACTAACAGAGGCCTGTACATAATGTAATAATAAGAATAATCATAATAATAATAATGCTTGTACATTATGTGGTCATTGTCCCAGATACAGTCTAAAAGGGCTTATCACGGTGACACGAAGGCCACTAACCCATAAGCCCTGAACTAGATGAGGATAACTACATTTAGAGGGTTTTCTCTTGTCGGGATGGTTGTGGTACCTTTCTGGATCAGTGGACCTTAACAAGGGCAGCCTAAAGCTGGTGGCGCGGTCCAGCTTGGTCTGACTCTTGGTCCTCTTGATGGAACCTTTTAGACGCTTGCTGAAGAAACCCTGCAGGAACGAACGGTGATCCCAGTTAGAACACCGTGGCTCCAATGTGGAGGAACAACTAGCGCGGCAGAGCTGTCATCGTGAGGACGGCATCAGAAGGCTCACTGCTCTCATTTTGAACCCGTCCTGTCGGCGCTACGTTCGTGTGCAATATGGTGTTGGTTTAGTTGTGAGAGAAGGGTGTACTGTGTTAGTACTGTCAGTCATGTGTGGAGTCTGTTAAGGGTGGAGGCAGTGATGAAGCGATCACATGTTTGATATGTGAACACCTCTCCTTTCCCATTTACCGTAGGGTGCTCCCTCAGAAGCTCCACTGCCAACTTGGACCGCCATGGCTGGGACAGTGTTGCGCGCGAGTGTGTGTGTGTGTGTGTGTGTTCCCATTTACAGAGCCAGGGCTGCGTAGCAACAACTGGGGAGCTATTCCCTGGACAAGTGTATTAGATTACAATCACTGACTCGCCTTTAACTGGGCGTAGCATCGGTTAGTTGCATGCGTACAGTGGTGTGAGCCGTTTCAGCCGTTTGAGGAGGGTGTTAGCTAAGTGTGATGTTAGCTAAGTGTGATGTTAGCGCCGGCGTGTGAGATAGGTTAGCATTCTGTAGTATCAGCTGTGTGCTAGCCTGTGACAGACAAACAGATAATAATATTAATTGGGCCAATGTTGTAGAAGTAGGCCATTATCTAAAGTGTGTGTGTGTGTGTGTGTGCGTGTGCGTGTGTGTGTGTGGTGGGGGAGCGGTAACATTCTAATTCATTCAGGGTTGTCCTTGTAATGGACTCTATTAGTCTAGTGGAACACAGATTAACCTGGAGTAACTATGAATACCCTACCACTAATATAGATTGACTATGCTCTACTAAGGAGGCAGGTGGCTTTTATTTACCGGCACTTTAAAAGGAGAGGAGTTTGGGTTGTCAATGGCAACGCTCTTCTCAGAACTTCCCAGTCCCGAAATACTCCTCCTTCTGGGAGAACGCTCCGAACAAACCTCTGGTGAAACAGACAGACAGACAGACAGAGATGATGGTTAGACTGAATTCTGCAGTAATGTGTAAAACATGTAGGAGGCAGGGAATGACAAAAGGCAGAAGGATGGACTTGTCCAACGGCAAAGCGACTGAAACCACGGATAGCTAGCAGCTAGGTAACTATGGTAACAGATGGGTGCACAGAATGCTTTTAATGTCCTCTCTGTCATGCCTCTCTCCTGTAATCCAGCAGCACATTACCTGACACACTTAACAGTCAAACAAGTGTGATCTCTTATCTTAATCAACAGTTGACCACTTGGTGTGTGCAAGCGTAGTGTTGTCAGGGTCAGAAAGAAAAGCTATGCTGAGAAACAACAACAGGAAGAATCTAGATCATTCTGCCAAGGCTGAATTCAAGCTCTCCCACAGGTCGAGCTATTTTCTGCAGTCTGGAAGCGAACAGCGATGTGTGTCAAGGACACTGGCTGGGAACGCTGTCCTTCAACCTGCAGGGCCTGTTTTAAACCGCTGTGCTGTTAGCACCAACACAATGGGCATCTGTAGAGCTGAGGGTAGGGGATGTACCAGGCCTCAGGGTAGCCTGGGCCCACAGTATGTGGCCTACCGACTGAGGAGGCCTTTATCTGGGCTAGTGTGTTTAGTAGGCCTCCCCCTCCCAAGGCCCACAGCTATTAACATTCTGGTTCAGTTTAGAAAGTAAGTGAGAAGGATTGCTTGGCAAATTTAGAGGAACAAAAATGAGCAAAAGCGTTTTGAATCCTGTATCTGTAACGTTACATGACTTAGGAAAAAGAGAGGAACATGAGCAACTCAGCACGCACGCACGCATGTGCACACACACACACACACACACACACACACACACCTGCGCAGTAGGTCAGTGTTGATCCCAGACACATACTGAACAGTGCAACATCCTTAAGGAAGAAATTAAATGGCAGCCTGTAGCTGAGACCAGTGAGGACAGTCAGCCTGTCAGTCTTGGGTCTGAACAGGAACCAGAACATTGGACCACATCCAGGAACGTATTGATTCCACGCTAAATATAGCATTTTTATTTCCTCCCCTGCACACTGAAGAGACATCCTGTCTGATGTAAGTGGCGTGTCTTTTATCAGCATTATGGTAGCAGGCTTCTAACTCTAATTGGTCAAAATCCCAAATAAGCATACTTCCATAACTATCAAAACACCAATGAAAACTGCATTGTACATTTTGACTGCAGACAATCACAAGCGTTACATTGTGTGATTCTGTAACCTAGAAAAACGATCTACAATCTAAACCAGGGGTCCCCAATCCTGGACCTGGAGAGCCACTGCCCTGCATGTTGTAGATGTCTCCCTGCTCCAACACACCTGATTCACACCTGATTCTAATGAGTCTCTGCAGAAGCCCGATTACAACTCATTCATTAGAATCAGGTGTGTTGGTGCAGGGAGACATCTACAACATGTAGGACAGTGGGTCTCCAGGACCAAGGTTGGGCAACCCTGGTCTAAATATAAACTAGCAACAACAACATAAACAATGTCAATAACAATTCATAACAACACTTGGGCTTGGGGCTCTGGTTAGGAGCTAGGCTGCGGCAGGAGGTTGCAGAAGCCAGTTCGCGATTGGCAGCCACAGCAGGTCATGTCAGGTAAAATACAATGAGCACATTCAACACGCAGTCGGAAACTGCAATGTGTGTGTGTGTGTCACACAGGCCAGCCCCTCCCCCCCACACACACAGTATGCAGTACATGCTAGCCACACACACACTGTGCAGGCTACACAAACACACAAAAGTTAAGACAAGATGCATCCCCACTATATTCCCCAGCCGGTACCTCGGTCACAGCTGTTCCCCATCATCTGAGGAGAGGACACACAATATCATGCGCGATTGGCTGACCAGGGCACTGTCCGCTAGCGTCAGCCAATGAGGTGACGTCTTTCCCGCTTAAAGTCGCCTGGTGATCGGGTAAGCCTAACCTCCGCAGAGCCCCGTGCCTCCCTGCCATCCTCCCTGCTGTCCCGCTTTCCTCTGTGCTCCCCGCACGCTCTCCTCCTTCGCCTCCTCACAGTGGTTGTGGCTACATCCCCTCCTCCACAGCATCTCTCTCTCTCTCTCTCTCTCGCTCTCCCTCTCTCTGCTAGGCAGTCATTCTAATCTTCAGTTCATCAACTTCTCTGCCCCTCCCCCGCTTGTTCTCCCTCTCTATCTATCTCTCCTCCCCCCTCACTCGCCCAGCCCATACTGCATCTATTCAATCAATTTCTGGACCAGCCCTCCTCTCACTGTATATGGCTTCTCTATCTTCCTGTGTCTCTCTCTGGCTCTGCAGCAATATCCCTCTCTCTCTCTCTCTGACTCGCTCTATCTTATTCTCTCTCTCTCTGTCTCTCCCTCCCCCTCTCTCTCTCTCTCTCCCTTCACCCTCCCCCTCTCTCTCTCCATCCCCACCTCTCTCCCTCCCTCTCTAATGTTGCGGCGGATGCAGTTGGCGTGCTGATGGCAGGACAGCCAGGGCACCATCTGATATGGGACAATGCTCTGAGTGGCTGGTGTGTGTGTGTGGGGGGGTGGGGGTTGGGGGTGGGGGGGGGTGGGGGGGGCAGGATGCATTGAACTGCATGAAGCGCTGAATACATGTCAGGCATTCAATAAAGAGAGAGGCGTACGTATCATTAGGTAACGAGGCTAACCGGTCCAGGCGATACAAAGTTAAAGGTGGGGTCAGCGACGCTGGAGAAAGAGTGCTGATATTTTAACTCGATGGGAACACAAACGCCTCTCTCTTCGATTGCCACGCAGTGCTCCCTCATAAGCTCCGCCCACATCAGGCACATTCAGGTGTGATTACACTTGGATCACGATGTGCAGTAGCTGCTAACAAGATATTGATCCCAGAGATAGTTTCACTGGATGTACTTACCTACCACACACACACACACACGCACACACACACACACACACACACACAGGAGATACTCTCCCAGCAGGGTGCACTATTCTATGCTATATAATATTAAGTCAATATGCAGATATGTATGTGTAGTTAATAGTTATTAGTTGGTGCTATCGATCATGATATAGCTGTCAAACACAGCAACTGTCAACAGCAGACCAACCGGCTCCAGAGGAAGGAAGCAAAGGTGACGTTTGTTGTGGTCGATTTTCAGTATATATTATGTATCATAGTCTGCTATATGATACATAGTCGACTCGTTTCAGGTGTAGGTTTCTCTTTATCTCCAATCCTGTTTGTGATATTCATGGGCAAGATATTGAGGCTTAGTCGTGGTGGGGAGGGGTTGCGGTTCTGTGACCTGGGAAACTCATCGCTGCTTTTTGCAG
Source organism: Typhlichthys subterraneus (assembly GCA_027564835.1). Lineage (NCBI taxonomy): Eukaryota > Metazoa > Chordata > Actinopteri > Percopsiformes > Amblyopsidae > Typhlichthys > Typhlichthys subterraneus. The sequence goes on along the minus strand of JAODUH010005653.1, from coordinate 4,201 downwards.
ATAATGTGGTCCTGATGGCATCATCGGTCCGTGACCTCCAGTCCTCACTGGATCGGTTCGCATCCGAGTGTGAAGCGGCTGGGATGAGGATTAGTACTGCAAAATCTGAGGCCATTGTTCTCAGACGGAAACCGATAGACTGCCTACTCCGGGTAGGGTATGAGTCCTTACCCCAAGTGAAGGAGTTCAAGTACCTCAAGGTCTTGTTCGTGAGGGAGGGGACATTGGAGCGGGAGAGGTATTGCAATCACTTTATCGCACTATGGTGAAGAAAATAGAGCTGAGCCGGAAGGCAAAAGCTCTTGATCTACCAGGCAATTTTGGTTCCTACCCTCACCTATGGTAATGAAGTGTGGGTCATGACCAAAAGAACAAGATCACGGGTACAAGCGGCCGAAATAGGTTTTCTCAGGAGGGTGGCTGGCGTCTCCCTTAAAAATAGAGTGAGAAGCTCAGCTATCCGTGAGGAACTCGGAGTAGAGCCGCTGCTCCTTTGAGTCGAAAGGAGCCAGTTGAGGTGGTACAGGCATCTAGTAAGGATGCCCCCTAGGCGCCTCTGTTGGGAGGTGTTCCAGGCACGTCTGGCTGGGAGGAGGCCTCAGGGAAGACCCAGGACTAGGTGGAGAGATTATAAATCCACACGGGCCTGGGAATACCTTGGGGTCAGTCAGAGCTAGTTTGGGGTCCCCTGCTGGAACTGCTTTCCCCGCGACCTCACCTCGGATAAGTGGATGTATGGATGGAAGTCTACTATATGTTGAGATGGTCTACATGTACAGTAACTATATGTAGAGTCTAAACTATATTTGATTTCCCGTTCCTGTGTACGGTGCATAGACGCCAGCATTGTGGTGAACCTGTATTGGTGCTGGCAAATACAACATTCTATAGAGTCATTTTGCAGTTTGAGAACTGACACAGTATCTGAGTGAAAATGTCTCCGATGTGGAAGCCCCCTGGCCTCTCAGAGGCCCTCGTGTGGTTGAAGCGGCACTCAGAGAGTCAGATGTCACTAATGATCCATCAAGCAGATCTTCTGCCCGAAGCAAACACACTTCAGCAGCGAGGTAAAAGCCCTTGAATCAGTTAAGAGATATTGATTCCACATGAAATGAAAGCATAAGAGCCAAATTGCCCTCTGTCTCATCGTATTCAGGCATCATAAACTTCATATTCCAGAAGGGAGCGTTTGACCAAATAAGCCATGAGCAGACCTTTAGACTCTTCCTGCTACAACACGTGATTCATACAGGACAAGTGGGCTGACTACGCCAGATGATGAATGAGGTCAGACATTACACATGGTACAAAACAAGCAGAAGGCCGGGTGTATGTGTAACAAGTGTGTGTGTTAGCTGGATGTGTTAGGGAGCATGAATGGGGCAATATGATCTCATAGTAAATACGTGCGGGCAGAAGGAATGTGAAGCATGTAAAGCTGTCAACTTGGAGCACTCTTAACACCGCCGTTAACACAGCTGACACATTAGACAGGTGGAAAAAGCAACACAGTGACATAGGAATGGAAAAAGCTTGAGAAAGAAATGTCAGGCATAGATAAGGCATCAACAATACTTGCAAAATTCTCTGTGCTTACTCCGCCCTCTGCTGGCTGAAACGTGATGTGCACGAATATTATTAAAAAGTGATCGGTCAGTGAAGACAAGGTAAGGTTATGTTCCTAGAGACTGGGGACCAAACGGCCTAGCTGTGGCTGAAGTGGGAACGGCATCAGATAGATCTGGTTCAGCTCCAGGGGATCTAGGCAACAGAGACCACCTGACAGGGTTTTATCAGGGTTCTGCTAGGACCACATTCTGTACTTGCTGATTAAACAATGCTCTGTTAGGAGTCTATAGAGTTCCCTTATAACCCGGGTATTCAGGTTATATCAGAACCATGTTCTGTTTGAGGGTGGAACTCTTCACAGAAGACTTGAGTACACCTAGTACAAACGTCTTGAAACATGAAACACACGCCAGCTAGACAGTACTGGCATGTTGAGAAGCTATGGTTATCTATGATACAATACTTGTATTCAGCATCTTTGCAGGTTATGTTACAGACATAAGCGCGGTATACATGTTAGCTACAGGTTTTACATATTACGGTAACAGAACTACATTAGTAGACTTACCCATAAAGTCCATTGTAGACAGCAAAGTGCCTCATGTCTCTCTGAGAGACACTGTTGCTGCTAAACCCTGCCTGATAAACACTGGAATGTCGACCAACCAGAGTTGAGCATGGCACGCCCCCACACTCTCTCTCTCCCCCCCTCTCTCTCTCTCTCTCTTTGTCTCCCTCTCACTCTCTCCCTCTCTGAAGTGCGTGTGTGTGTGTGTGTGTGTGTGTGTGTGTGTGTGCGCTTGCATCTCTGTCATCAAACGGGGACCATCACTAATCTTCCTAGTACTCCTGTCAAAATGGAACTTGTTTTCTGAATCATCTGCTCCGTTGTCTGTGTTAGACATCAGCTGCCTGTCTGTCTGTCTGTCTGTACTGAGCATCTCGGCAGCACCGTGAGACAGTCTGAGGACGCAGCACATCTAATCCGGATCATATACGTGGAATTAACTACAGTTCCACAACAGGGCGCTCAAACAACAATAGAACAAGTTCTTTCAGTCTGAGGACTCCTTGGAGTATTTATTTTAGCCGCTCTCTCTGGGTCTAACCCGCCTGCCAATGAAAGCCAGTGAAAGGCGTGGAATGCGAGCGGGTCTGCACAATTACCATATAAATAACCTCCAGGGGGAGGAGGGTCACACAGAGATGAATGGAGCCTCAGTGATGAAGCTCGGAGGTCGACTGACCGTTACACACTGACCCCCACACCATCACAGTGCCACTACCACACCAACACACCGCTTTGTCCAACATTGGTTTAGGATGGTGTCCCATACAAGAAACACATTCATTACAATTCATCTGTGAAAAATACTGATTCAAGTTAGAAAAACCTTTTATATTAATAAACAAATGACAGGTGCAACAAAATGTTAATATGTATTTTAATATGGTGAAGTAATATATGAAGACATGTGATTTGGGAGGAAGCCTGTTTGTAGATTTGACCGTGAAACAAGCATATTGTGAAACGCCCCCTTCTCACAACACACACACATGCACACACAGGGGGCATTGTCCAGGACATTCCTGTTGTCCTCCAGGAGAACAGCAACAGGCTATCAAGTAGCTAGCAGGAGCAGGGCACAGGAAGTGAATCAGAAAGTGATCGCATCAGGAGAACACACACCCAGAGCACAGGACAACCATAGAATCCCATAGAACGAATGCATCCATTAGGCCTAACGCAAAACCAAAGTGATCATCTACAACAGGAGCTTTCGCTAATTAACCATAATTATCACATTCACACGGGGGTGAAGGTGTAATATGCTGGTAAACAAGCTCTTCAGCCTGCTTGTCCCAAAGTACTAGACTCTGAACTTGGAACCAGTGAGTTACCAGATGGACACACCCAGCGGAAAACAGTCCACACACACACCATTCTTACGTAAGGGATTTGTCGTTTAATCCCTGTATTCAGAATGCTGAGGGAGTGTGTGTTTGTGTGTGTGTGTGTGTGTGTGTGTGTGTGTGCGCGCGTTTGTGGGTGTATGCCATATTATAAATATGTATATATCTCTCTCTCATTCTGCCTGCATGTCTTTCTCTTTCACATAAAGTTGCTTATTATTAATAACAATAACAATTACAATTGAATACATTTGATTATGTGTATAACCTAAAATATGTTGGTGTGTATGTGTTACCCAGTGCGTTGCTGCCCTCTGGCTGTAGATCAGGGAACTGTCCATCTGAAGGGACACTGACTGTTCTCCTCAGACTTCGGCTCTTGACTGAAGCTGAAGGACTTTCCTGGACCTCCACAGGGCCCTTGTGACGTAAGCACCATTAGAACCAGTATAGACCAGACCAGGTGGAAATATGAATGGTATTTATAAGAAAATACAAATGGGTTGTAAACGTGTTCTAACTTGAAATAATTCGGAATAAAAATTTAATAAAGGAAAATAAAATATGGTTTAATATAGGGCTGTCGCGATGAAGAAAATGTCCTTGCGGTGATTAAGGGTGCCCCAATACCGCGGTCTGCAGTATTATCGCCATTTTTTTGTTTTTGTTTTGAATGGTCAAGTTTGTTGCGCAGAGCTTCCGAAATAGTGTGATTCTG
>JAODUH010005649.1:0-22387 GCA_027564835.1 Typhlichthys subterraneus | reverse complement strand
TTAAACACATCATCTGTTAACAGACACAATATCTGTTAACCAAACATTAACTGTTAAACACATTATCTGTTAACAGACACATTATCTGTTACCCAGCGACATTATCTGTTAACAGAGATCACCCACACATTATCTGTTAACAAACAAATTAACTGTTAAACATATTATCTGTTAACAGACACAGTATCTGTTAACACACACATTATCTGTTCACCAGCGACATTATCTGTTAACAGAGATCACCCACACATTATCTGTTATCAAACACATTAACTGTTAAACACATTATCTGTTAACAGACACAGTATCTGTTAACAGACACATTATCTGTTCACCAGCGACATTATCTGTTAACAGAGATCACCCACACATTATCTGTTAACAGACACATTATCTGTTAAACACATTATCTGTTAACAGACACAGTATCTGTCCACCAGACACATTATCTAGTAACAAACACATTATCTGTTAAACACATTATCTGTTAACAGAGATCACCCACTCGTGGTCCAGTACGCCGCAGGCCGCCCCCCCCTCAAACTGCTGCTGTAGCAGGATGCTCTGGAAGTCCTCCATGCGTTGCTCCAGGTTACTCATGTGGGCGGGCAGGTGACAGTTAAGGAAGCACACCGAGTGGCCCATCACGGTCATCCTCGCACTGACGCCCCCCTTATTGCCCTTCCCGTGGGACGGGAACAGAGAAGAAGAAAATAAGACATTTTAGCCACTTAAAGGTACAGTCAGCTATTGAAAGCTAATTCTAAGATAATACACTTTTAGTCCAATTCACCAAATATCCCCTCGCATTTCGCCAGCTTACCATCCTCTGTGCGTGCTGAAAAACACAGTCCTGGCTCTGTAACATAAACAAAGTGGCGAACACCGCTCGCGACAACAAAGCCGTAGTGCTACACTTTGCTTCACAATGTGTTTCAATGTGTGGAGCAGTGCTGCGGCGGCATATCGTTTTTATTTGAGCTCAAAGTTTCCCTTCAATGCCAAAGGATGTGTGTCAGTAGACGATCTCGCCCAGGACTTGAACAACCCTCCCACGGACTACAGAGCGAACGTCTTAGCAAGGGAAACTAAAGCCCAAGGTCTCTAGCATCTGACATTACTATCGCTGACTGTACCTTTAACAGTAGGCACAGCCACAGACGCTTGTTTTCAAAGCGATTAACAATAAGGACATTTGTTGACAGCAGATTGACTCGTTATGACGTGAAAACCTTCAAATATAAAAACTGACAGGACACAAGACAAGAGTATCTTTACTGCATCTAGAACTACAGTCAACAGCTCTGTCACACAGCACGGACCGCTGTGTAAATGTAGTTTCATACAGCTACGGTTCCAGTTTCTCACACTAGTCTTCACATTTTACTATGGGTGGCATGTGTCCTGCGATCGTCACTCACTCACGAACCTGGAGTCACGCTAAACTGGAAAACACGCCTGGAGTGGGAAAGGTGCTCGCTAGTAGAGAAGGATAAGGTAGACATCCAAACTGTTTTCCTCAGGGTCCTCAATGATAAACCAACATATCGCTCCAGAATCTACGGTGTGCTAAACAGGATTCCATCAAATCAGGAAGGAACATTTTGCTGCAACCTTCCTCAACGACCAATGAGTGGAACAACACGATAGTAAAGCCCGGAAGCCTTTCATTGATATTCTTCATTTGTTCAATGGCCACTTGCAATTTGTGCGATCCACTCACTGTGCTCTCCACATTGACAATATTCACACTACAAACAAAAACCAGGACGCATCCAGTACCAAAATATTATGTCGCTGCCTACAGATTGTGTTTGCAAAAATCTGTTTATAGAGATTAAACTATGAATGATCTTTTCTTGCAACTAGACTAGCATCATAGTCCAAACAAATGCTTATTGGCACACGCACACACTCACACGCACACACGCGCACACACACACAACCAGCCCAAACGTTAGTTCCATTTACAGGGTGTGTGATCCACACATGGGGATGTGTACGAGGTGACCGACGATAGGAATAACACCCTTCACAGGTCACGATGAGGCCGGCTCAGCTACACAAGCACAGTACAGTAAAGTACATCAGACATACTAAAAGCACTAAATAGGAGAGGCTAAAATGATGTCGTTTTATGAAGCGGAAAGCCAGACTGCTCTGCCACTGGTGTACTGACCTCAAAAGGAAGGAGACTGCACCAGCAGTGACATCAACACACACAGGAAGGTCACAGACACCCACACTCACACATAACACAGCTGAAGGGGTGCCTACTAACCATATAGGGACACATAACACAGCTAAAGGGGTGCCTACTAACCATATAGACACATAACACAGCTGAAGGGGTGCCTACTAACCATATAGGGACACATAACACAGCTAAAGGGGTGCCTACTAACCATATAGACACATAACACAGCTGCAGGGGTGCCTACTAACCATATAGGGACACATAACACAGCTAAAGGGGCGCATACTAACCATATAGACACATAACACAGCTGAAGGGGTGCCTACTAACCATATAGACACATAAAACAGCTGAAGGGGTGCCTACTAACCATATAGGGACACATAAAACAGCTGAAGGGGTGCATACTAACCATATAGACACATAACACAGCTGAAGGGGTGCATACTAACTATATAGGGACATGCATACCTGCATAGCAAAACACGATCTGACGTACGAAATAGTAAGTAAGTAAGTAAAGTTTGTGTAGACAGAGGTCACAACATCAGCCTTATGTTCAGGGTGAAATTAAATGTCCTATTTACTAACTAAACCAAGTTACCTTGGCATATTAGTTTAAGGGTGCAGTGTGCAATTCTGGACACTGGGTGGCAGAGTGATGCAAAGGAAGGTCCTCAAAGCACCGCTTGGGGCTTTTCCACTGGCACATTTGGCCGTGCCAAGCCGAGTCGAGCCGCGCTCATTTACGTTTCCATAACCCAATTAATAATATTATATGTTCTCTCTCTTCTCCCAACTTCTCCAAGAGTGGATTGTGGTTCACAGGTTTGTCCAATAATTCTTTTTTGTGAAGTGCCTTCCATTAAAATAGTTTCAATGGATGGCTCCCCAGACGGATGTGTCTAACAGATACAGATATCTGGTGTGTCAGGTTATAATGAGTATTTTGAGACCGGAAGCATGACATTTTTGTTTCCACAGTAATGCATTATGGCCCCACACTAGAGGATGTTCAAATCTTAACCGACTTTAAAAACATTTGGTACCACGGACATAAAGAGATAATTGACCGATTTAAATCCTGAATAAGCACACACTAGACAATTCAGGTGAAACAGAGACGACAACGTACCCAGCAGCCACCGAGGCCGGTCCGTGTGCTCTCCGTCTGCACGTCCCTCAGAAAGGGCAGGTGGAAGTACTTAGAAAATACTAGGAGCAGGACTCCCTGCATTCGCTGGGTCGCCACCTAGAGGAGAACCAAAGGAAAACAATGTTTAATGTGGTGAGAAGAGGAAGGGGTAGGGATGGTTATTTGCACTTAAAGGTAGTCAGGGATGCTGGAGAAAGGTTTTTAGTGCCACACAACGTGCCCTCTAAAGCCAGGAGTAGATCTTATTCTTTATAAGTCAGCGGTGAAAACACTTTTTTTTTTACAAGAGAAAAAGTATTGGATTCCTTACTGACCAACACGTATCCAAAGGGGCTCAGTGTGTCCATGCAAAGCTCGCTCCACTGGTCAGTGAACAGAGCGTCTTTGAGCCTCTTGTTTATCATGGAGTTCACTTCCTGTAGCCTAAAGAATGTAAGCAATACAACAAATATCATTTAGGTCGTGGCTGTAGCAGGGTGCACTGTGCGATGACAGATACAGGGTATAAACAGGCAAATAAAACGCTGAGAGGAGCGGAATGGCTGAGTGTGAATGAAATAAAATGTTTGATAAACTGTAAAATATTAACCGTAAATTGCTATTAGTGTTAGACGTGTTATGGTTGGTGACAGGGCGAACCCAAAACAATGATGTCAGGAGGCAAAACACACAGGTAAAGTAATACATGGTTCAGTCAGGGTATCGTAGTCAAGGTACAGGCAGAGGTTGGTAACAGGGAAACAGCAGGCAGAGGTACCGAGAGGGAACAAGGCTGGGAAAAGCGTCAGGGTCCAGGCAGGGTTCAGTAGCAAACACGGGCCTATAGAGTTGAGAGATGAACTAGCAATCTAGCATCAGGTACAGAAAACACGGGGTGTTTCTCAATGTCAAGGAAGGATCCTTAACAGCTGTGTTTCAAGGATGCTACTGCATCGAATATCGACAAAGTACCGTTTCAATGTCTAGGATACTTTAGAATTCTATCTAGGGCTCAGTCCTTCGATCATGTGTGCATCCTTCGCGTACTAATAATACCCACAATACTGAAATACCCACGTCAGAAGAGGAGAGATTTAAAAATGGTGCAAAACGAAATGAACAACAATACAGCACGATCCATTGTTTTTTCAACCGTTGAAAAACGAAACGCGTGATTTAATTAAGCATAATGATCTTGAAGGCGGAACTTTTTTTGAATGACGTCATCTTGACGTCAGCTAGGCCGTTCCATTACGTGTTCCTCGAATGTCTTTCCTAGCCTCGGAAGGACCCGACTAGGAAGGCAGTTGGAAGGATCCGTCCTACCAAGTAAGCATCCTTGACATTGAGAAACACACAAGGAATCAGTAGAGAGGGGAACAGGTGTAGACAATCATCTGATTAGGGGACAAGACAACCAAGGAAACAGAAAACCAGGAGTGGATCGCAGAAAACATGGGGAACGGGGAACGAAACCAATGACAACGGATGGAGCCGTGACCTGTGAGTGGCTACTCACCCCACGACAAACGTGTCAATGCTTCCTTCAGACAGGTTTGGGCCAAACAAGGAAGTGATGTCATCAGGAGGGACAGAGGAGCCCACGTTCCATGTGACGATGTACACCCTATCCAAGGCAGCAAAGAGCGTGTGAAACATTATAACAGGGCTGTGCACAAGAATGGATACATCTGAGTATCGCTATATTCTTTCTAACGATACTGCCTATCGATGTTCCAGCTCCTAGTACGGTACATTAACAAAACCTTTTTTAATTAAGCACAAAGTAAATATACAGAACAACACAGGGAGTATATATAGAGAGAATCACATCACACTTCAGAGCTCAGAGCTCCTCTGTTGTTTGTGTTCATAGCCGGGCCGGCCATGCGTGCATGTTAGTGCATGTGTGTGCGTGTGCGTGCATGTGTGTGTGTGTGGTGCGTGTGTGTGTGTGGCGCTCAAGAAGCATTTGCTTTGATCCGAGGTGCGACATTTAGTTGCAGAAAGTCATATTCAGCCACTTTTCCTCTGTGCTCACCTGAAGTCATGGTCTCCTCCAGCCTCTACTCCAGTGCTCCCCTCCAACACTTTGCTCTCTGCTGCCCCTGCAGGCGAGCTGGGGCTGTTGCGGGGCAGGGGACTCTGGGGGCTCAGGCCAGGCTGGGGGGTCTGAGTGCCGTGGAGAGGCAAAGTGTGGTCTGCCAGGGACAACTGCGGCATGGCGGCGCTCTGCGGTCTGGGGATGAACACCGGAATGGTCTCCTCCCTGGAGAGCTCCTCGGTAACCCGAGGGGGACGCATGGCCGCCTTTGTCCCCAGTGCGGTTGGCCTGGGTCTGCTAATGCTAGCTAGCGTTCCAGGGCTGGGCCCGCTAATTCTAGCTTGCACGCCAGGGCTGGGTCCATTAATGCTAGCTTGCGTGCCAGGGCTGGATCTGCTAATGCTAGCTAGCATACTAGGGTTAGGTTCATTAAAGCTAACTTCCGCGCCAGGGCTGGGCCTGCTAAAGCTAGCTTGCACACCAAGGCTGGATCTGCTAATGCTAGCTTGTGCACTAGGGCTGGGTCTGCTGATGCTAGCTTGCATGCCAGGGCTGGGTCTGCTAAGGCTAACTTGCATGCCAGGGCCGGGTCCGGACTTTGCCTGACCGGGCTGCGGTACCGACTGGTCGAGCCCTGGGGCAGATGGTGCTCCGGCAGCCTGCGATGGGCCCAGTGCAGACTGTGGACCACAGAGGCCGCTCAAGACTGGTTCCTTTGTTGCTTCGCTTCGTTGTCGTGAAGGTCTTAAAGGAGCGTCCGCCAAAGATCCGCGGTGGTGGTAGAGGTGCCCAGGCGGAGCTCTGGACATGGCTCGGTCCGGAACGCTTTGTTATTGCTGTGTGCGCTGCTCCATCAATCTGTACAGAGAAAGCACTGCCGCGGTAACTGTTGCCAAAAGCAAACGGTTAAAAGATATAGTAAGCTGCTGAGTACTTCATGAGAAAGCTTGCTAAATTCTGACTTACATCTAAACAAATACACCTCCATCCTTCACCACACCCTTCAGTGCCATATGGGCGCTCCCTCAGAAGCTCCACCCCACACATTGGATGCACATCCCAAAGGCAAGGATATTGTTGCTCTGTCTGGTCTACACCACTTTGTTTGTGTTCCTATTTATGGAGCCAGGGCTGTAGAAGTACCAGATTGTTTTTTCAGCACAAACAGAGAACAGAGAGCTAGCAGACTGCAGTTAAATGCTGCTCCTATTTTACTGAACACTATAGAAATATCCTGCTCAAATCTATATATGCTTTTCAAATTCTATCTAGTTCATTGCACATTAAAATGTGTAATGAACTGTATAGCTTAATATTGAATACTATCCTGCTAACATGAGATAAACATCCAACTACACTGTTGCTTAGTGACAGGTTTAAATCTCCCGTCCTGTCCTTATGGGGGAAAATTACCAGCGATCGCGGAGGTTGGGCCAGCCTGACCGCTGGGCTCCATTACCGCTAATGAGAACTGGGTCTCTCTGTTCCAGGCAGTCACCTTCGCCTGCCTTCTTCATCTTTCCCTCCCCCTCCCCTCTCACTCTCTCTCTCTCTCACCCCCTCTTCCTCATCCTTCCCTCCCCGTCTCTCCCCCATCCAACCATCGCTCTCTCCCCTCTCTCTCCTCCAGCATCTGCCTGCTAGAACAGAGGTGGTGGAGAGTATAGCAGAAGCGCCACAGCTGCGGGATAATGGGCCACATCAAACGACGTCAACAGATGGCAGAGGCGGACCGTTACGCAACAACATCAACGCATCTTCCACAGCAATGTTAAAAGTAGCCTATATGATATAGTAACTCAAACATGGACCTGCCCCATATATAGCCTATAAACAGAAATTAGGACATTTTGAAAGAGAAAGAAGCAGGATGTAAAACAGAGCTTTGGGCGTAAGCTTGCTTTACATTCAGTCATTAAAAGTTACAAATATTAACTTTTTTCCGTAATATAATATGTTCAAATATTAGTTGTGTAATGGAACATTATTGTCTATTGTGTGGTTATGACTTATGAACATAGCGTTATTATGAATGTAGCCTAATGTGGGCATACTGTCTAAGCAGTACCAATCTAAACACCCTGGCAAATGAAGCGTACTGGATGTTGTTTTTGAATGGGTTGTAAATAATTGTTTCCTACCTGCCATGCATTTCAAGGTGAACCGCAAAGTGATCACAGATTCGGCGAGGGGAAGGCGTCGGTTCGGTTGCTTCCCACTCCAAATAACGTAGAGGCCGTCACATGTACGCACAAGATCGATCACCTACTCAGGCTACCCTGCTGATTCAGCCAGGTTGGACTGCTCCGGCATGGGTATTGACTGAGGGCAGGCCGTCACATGTACGCACAAGATCGATCACCTAGCCAGGCTGCCCTGCTGATTCAGCCAGTTTGGACTGCTCCGGCACCGGTATTGACTGAGGGCAGGCTGTCTGTCGCGGTAGCGAGCGCTGCGCGCTCGTTAATGTCATGCGACGCGTGTGCACTGTTTTTTTCTGGACCCATCATCAGATTATAAGATATAAAACGATTATTATTATTATTATCGTATTGTGAATTTCCTGGAAAATACCTGCAGCAGACGAGCACAACACACGCACTCTACATGGACACGCTTTACTTACTTTGTAACCTCGATATGAATTGTTTTATCATCTCAGACCGTTGCTCTTATACGTCCTGCACCAGAGGAGCTACAGATGAACTAATGTCACGTAGGCCTATTATGCCACTTCATTTCACCACTAAACTGCATCGAGTGTGTCAGTGACACACTGTTACTCCACATCGTGTGTGGGGAACAGGCTGGCGTCTTCCACAACGCCCGTTAAAACTTCAAACACAGATGTTGACATATGTATGTAGTAATGCGCAATTGGCCGGCTACGTCACAGTGAGCTAGGGTTTGGTTGTAAATGCTCATACTATTGTGTCGTTAAACATGGCAATTGTAATAATGCTCGTCTAGAAAATATTTATTCTCAATCACTAAATATTCCAATGTTCTATATTTTAATATTTCCACATATGTTGAAATGCAGACTATCCAAACAAATTGTTTAACCCCAGGGCGGTGAAACGTCGTCTTGTTGAATGTCTGGACATATGTTGTGATTTTTTGTTGTTTTGTTTGTTTATAATCTGTATTCTCAATATGTCCATATCTATTAATACAGTTACAGTCAAGTTAACAGTATTTACGTACAAGAGAATGTAAACATATTTATATTTATTGTGTACACACTGGTGGTTAATAACAGTCCAGATTTACATCTTTTAAGGCGCAGTAAGCTATGCGAGGGAAAGACTCGATATCCAAACAAATACACATCTTCCCCACAGTAGCTCCGCCCCCACACATCAGACACGCATTGGTGTTGGTGTGGTGCGGTCTGCACCACCCTGTGTTCTCACCTGCAGAGCAGAGCTGTGTAACCAGCAACAACAATATTCAACACACAGAACGAACGACTAGTGAGGAGATATTTGGTTAATTTGACAAAAAGTATAAGATACCGCATTACACTCGCATAATTTAAACCCGATGCATGCGGAATGGAACATGGGCAGCTGACACGCCAACCATTACCATAAGGTAATCTGCATTATGTGGACACATCACTCAAGAAGATACATTCTATTGTATTTTGTGTTTGTAACATTCAGGACACACATTTAAACATTCTGCAAGGGAAGTGCCTGTGCAGCATTGTGTTGATGTGACAGTTAGTGACAAAAGATACAGCGAGCAACAATAATTCATCTAATTTCATAGACAATCATCCATTGGCAACGATAAGTTTCACCAGCAGCACAACATTGTGTTTTCTTTATGCTCTTTATTTTTACATTGGGTTAAACAACCCCAAACACAAATCGAGAAGTATGCCTTCATTTTCTTGTTACAGCCAATGAAATGCCCACAATCTGCTCCTTGTGGCTCGCTCCTGCGCCAAGAGGAAACCGGATGTTCTCGTTCAGGTCTCTGAATTCATGCTTGCTGCGTCTTTAACCACGGTGAAAGCTTCTGCGGTAGCCACAGCGTGGCGCTGCGGTGCGCTGTGCAGATAGCTCAGAGACTAGGGCCTCTTCTTGGTCTTGACCAGGCCCATCTGCACCAGGCAGCGGTAGAACTCCTGTATGTACGTGTACACGCACTTCCAGTCGGGCTCGTTCATCCTGAGCATGTCTTCAACGTCCAGCAGAGGGGGGCAATCTGCCAGCCTCCTACAGAGGAGGGGAGGAGGGGGGCAGTGAAGGAGAGACAGAGAGAGACAGAGAGAGACAGAGAGAAAGAGAGGGAGAGTCAGAAACAGAGAAACAGACAGAGAGAGTGAGAGAGACACATACAGAAACATTATTTCCCAGTTGAAATTTCCGATTTTATCAGAGCGTTCCAGGTGCAAAACGCTAAACGTAAACAAAAAACATGGCTGACCGTAAAAACTACCAAATAACATTGTCGACATTGGCTATTTTGACATCAACTTATATAATAATAGTTTTTACACTATAGCATGTATTATTTTAATTAAATACATGCAAATATACTTAAATTGCCTTTTAGATATGGTATTGTCTACATAATGCGCCTCCGCATACAAGCTATCTTGCCAACATGTGCATATTAGCACATAAGCTGCCTGGCCAATATGTGCATATTAGGACATGATAGCATACAAGCTGCCTGGCTAACATGTGCATATTAGAACAACATGTTAGCATACAAGCTGTCTGGTCAACATGTGCATATTAGAACAACATGTTAACATACAAGCTGCCTGGCTAACATGTGCATATTAGGACATGTTAGCATACAAGCTGCCTGGCTAACATGTGCATATTAGAACAACATGTTAGCATACAAGCTGTCTGGCCAATATATGCATATTAGGACATGATAGCATACAAGCTGCCTGGCTAACATGTGCATATTAGAACAACATGTTAGCATACAAGCTGTCTGGCCAATATGTGCATATTAGGACATGTTAGCATACAAGCTGTCTGGCTAACGTGCATATAGGATCTCAGCACACTCACTCTGCTGTGCTGAAGGCCAGCTGGAAGTTGTCCCTGCGCTTGGTGGGGTCCAGTGTGGAGTACTCGAAGGCGTCGGGGAAGAACCTGTGCACCAGCGCGCAGAAGGCAATGCCATCGCTCCAGCTGGACGAGAAGTTGTTGATGCTGACCCCCTGTATGTGTGGCCCAACACAGATGCAATCATTAGGGGAAAGAGCCATGGAAATTACAGAGTTGCGCAAACGGAAGTTCAAAATTGTCAACTGTCGCATGGTTCATGGAGAGGCTAAAATAGTTCCCGGAAGTGCTTGGTGGGCAGTTTGAATATATATATACAAATAATATAACTTCATTTTTTGGTAATGAATAGTCAATAAATGCACCGATTTACATTTAAAATAAAATATATATATCATACTTTTAGTATTTAGGCTAGCTTCCGGGAACTATTTTGAGGCTCCACGATCCGCCATTGCTGTGAAAAAACGGTCCATTGGAGTAAACGGAGATGGCGTAACACTGTTCTTTCCATGGCTCTGGGGAAAACAAGTCTGCTAGCATAGAACTACATAATAACTGCTTGTGGAGCAGTGTGTGTGTGTCTTTTATGTATAATAATGTTTTCGATTATTGGTTCTGTAGCTCTTCAGCACAGATTAAACTATAATAGAATATAACTATAGGCCGCTAGCCGTGTCATGTAAATAGAACATGAAACATCCTGTCCTCCTGGAATAATGTGAGCAGTGATAGGGTTGTATTTCAGAAACCTATAAAACCATCTGATTATGGCGACTCAGATCACAGAATCAAATCAGATCAAACAGGTGCAAACAGAAACACCTCTCCCTTCAATGCCATAGGGTGCGCCCTCAGAAGATCCACGAACACACATAGGAAATGCATTGGAAATAAGATGTTGTTGTTGTGTGCGGCCTGTAACACTATTTTCATGTTTCAATTTAGTTTGGAACATGAAAATAGTGTAGAAGTACCAGATTGTTTCTTCAGCACACACAGAGAACGGTAAGATAGCAGACCGCAGGGAGGTATTTGGTGAGTTTGACAAAAAGTATATTATGTTACAATCGCTGACTACATCTTTAACTCTACATGGTGTTTTCTATGCCAGTTCAACATACAAGTTAATGTCTGTAGAGTTCCTTGGAGCACACGCAACAAGCTAACGGAGAACAGTTTCATCATGTGAGTGTTGTTGGCGTGGTTTACTGGTCTCAGAGGGGGACTGGGAACAGGTGTGTGTGTGTAGTTCGCTATAAATGCAGCCCGATATAGCAGAGGGGAATGGGACATGAACACGGCAGCTACATTATTTGATAAGATAACTAAATAACTGAATAAGATAACTGTAATTGATGCTCCTAAGATGGATGTTGAAATACGTTTGTTGTCCCTGGTCTGTTCAAATGGGCACCATTAAAAAGAAATTGTTTTAACTTAACGGTGTGCTATCTTGACCAGGTTTTCCTTGAAAAAAAGATTTGAATCTCAAGAGACTTTCTGGTTAAATAAGGTTAAACTAAAATATATATGCTGGGAGTTGCTCTTGCTCTGGATGCTGTGCGTGTACAAATTTATGAATAAGAGCTTATGAATAACAGCTTAGACACGGTCTGCCGAAAGGAACCCTCGGTGTGGGCATTGGTCATTGTCACAGTGCTCAATGAAACTGCGTAGTGCAGCAGGTTTTTAACGCTTAGAGCCTCCGTATAGCTTAACATGAAGAATGCTAATATTTAAATATAGGCTTACACTGATCAGCCACAACAATAAAACCAGTAACCTGGTTTGAATGTAGCCTGTTTTGAAAGAATTAATTCTGAACAATCAGTAATGTGATTTTAAAATGCATTTTGTAGTTTCAATTGTTTTCCATGGCTTCAAGTAAACAAAATTACAACACACAGACAAGCCTGGTTTTACTGCTGTGGCTGATCAGTGTATAATGAGACAATGACCAGTGACCGCACCATAACGTTTACCCAAACCCCCCTCCATTCCTGTTGTTGTGGCAGGGTCTGGCAGCGATGTATAGCGCTAACCACAACATGACTGCATAGGGTGGGCCTTGAATATGTATTTACCTCATACGGTTCTGTTTTGGCCCGGCACCAGTCCAGGAGCATTTGCTTGACACTTTTAGTGTCGGGTGCCGCAGTGGCAGAGCACTGCACTGCTGGGGCTGCGGGAGGACTTGCCTTGCTGAGAAGAGGACACAGCTTTTACACAGAGAAGAAGCCCGTTGGACTTGTACAGATGCCATAAGGCAACATACTGGGAGGACATTTTTCATGTAAAACATTTAGCACACCAACTCATATTCAGTATGCTTGTAAACTTTATGTCCTAATAGCTAACATTTTTATTTTGTATTCTGCACTATTCTGCAACCCTAAACATGGTTTAAAATGTATGCATATTCTATAAAAAATATAAAAAGCCTATTCAACAGCGCATCAGAAGATGTTGACGTCTTGTGACCAAGCTTGGTTGACCGTTGTGAAGAGAACAACTGCTTGACAAGACAAATGCAATACAACATAAGGCAAGCTGACCATTTATAACAGGCTCTGCACAGGTGAAAAAGACAGACTCACCTGCCTGCAGTTTTGATAAATGTTGATGATGAGAATGTGTTTGTTGGCCCTAAGGAGAAGTGAAAAATTACACAAATCTTAACTACTAGGCAATACATGGACATGAATTTAGAAATAAATATTATAGCCAACATTTTAAAAATATGCTTTATGGCAAAATATGCACTTTTTAGTTATCGTCTGTGTTAATTTATCGAATACAAACAGTCATTTGTCATAATGCACATACTTCCTTATAAGACCAAACAATTGACAACAACTGCCATCAGTTGAACATTGGCTACTGTACGGCGACCGATTTCAGCCGTTTCGCGTTTTATTAAATGGAATGGCCCGTTTTCATAGGTGCCAAAAAAGGAGGACGTTGATGGTGATCAATGGATTTTAAAGACCCAGTTCAACTACATAACAGCAATTCGGCAATAGCATGAGCTCATATAGACAATGCCAAGGCGGTGTGGACATTGTGGAGATCAGCATTCTCACTGTGCAACTGGGGCTGGTTCATAGATGCTCTGCCTGTAGACACACCGGTGGCCCTGCCCCTCTTCGAAGCCTGCTGTCTCAAGTCCTGTTGCCTGCTCCCGCGGTCCTTCTCTCGCTTCTCTATTGAGACATTTAACCAGAGGTGCGTTCAGAACTACCTCCTCAAACAGCTTGCTTTGGTTCGCAAACGTTCGCGGCGAACACAACGCAAAATTGTTAAAATATGTTTGCAAGCGTTCGCAAACGTTCCCAAATTCTGAACGCACCTCAGGTATAGTTATACACCAGTTGTTGCACACTAACGTTAAGACAACCAGCAGTTCCACAACTACTGTAACGTTAAGATGACCATAAGTTTGCTATCATATTGCTTAAGTGAAGCCACACAATCTATTTCAAGTACAGACAGTAAGCATGGGCAGACATTTGAAGTTCTGCACAATGGAGTGTCACATTTATCGAAGTTAAGATGCTGTACACCTACCCCTCTTTCTCTTTAGCAGGTCCCTCAGAGCAGCTCGAATCACCCGCCTCTCCTCGAAGTCCACTGCATTGTCCAGCTGTCAGGCAAACCCCATGTTAAATAAAAAATATAATAGGAGAACATTTTATAGACAAGTGGAACAAAATCCATTCAAAAGTACTTGAAAATAATGTGTATATATATATACACACAGGGTTTCACCCAGGGCTTACTTTAAAGCATTCACCAGTAAGAGTCCTATTTAAAACCTATATGCCTTTGTCAATACAGTGAATGTTTCTTTCTTGAGTGACTAGTCGATGCATTTATTGTTTACGACAGGCCAAGAATACAGGCAAAGTCTGGCACCTGTCCAACATGCTGTACAATCAGAGCAGAAGACAAGTTATGAGTTATCTTTATTTCCAATTCAAATGTGTGTGTTGTCCATTTATTGGCCACATGGGGGCAGAGTGGTAAGAATAACGGTCCCTGTGAAGCAAATTATACACTGCATATGTATTATACACATTATATTATATTACATTATGTACATTTAGATAAAATGGAAGTGCAATGTTTCTTCCTAAGGGATATCATGTTTTGTAATGTATGTGTTGACACGTAAGACCTTTAAACACATAAAAACAAAAACACCTCTCAGTTTAATGAAATAGAGAGCAAGAAGTGGATATTAGCTGAATTGATTAGTTTCTTATCATGGACTCCACCTTTAATTCTGTTAAATGCATCTGCAGTACTCTGTACCCAGGGGGCAAAGGGTATTTACAGAATAAAATGTTCTGACCCATAAATGATATAGGACCTTCAAGAACCATAACCTGGGTGCACAAGCTGGTCAACTACAGTAAAGTATACAAGGTGAGTCTATATGCAACCCCTACCTCTTAAAGGTAAAGTCAGCTATTGCAAGCTAAATGTAATAATTCAAACAAATATCTCCTCGCATTTCGCAATCTTACTGTTCGCTGTGCGTGTTGAAAAAATAACATGATACTTCTACACAGCCCTGGCTCCATAAATTGGAACATAAACAAAATGGCGTACACGGCATGTATCGACAAAGCAGTAGTACTACGCTTTGCTTGACAATGCCTTTCGACGTGTTACTTATTTGATTTGAGCTCGACGTTAGCAAGAATGACTAACCATAAGGCAAAGCACCGCACAGGCATATTTATGTCCTTTACCCATATCATAATGAAACTTAACCAGCTGAAATTATAGAAAAAAAATATATTGTTTTCTATTACATGTTTCTTTAAAACTAAAATGTAAATATACAAATGAGAACCCCCAGAATACCAGACCATGAGTGGATATTGGTGGATAATTGTTAACTTTACTTTAAATTTTGTTCAAATCATATGCAATACCGCGCCAAATACCAATGTCTGCAGTTAGGGTTAGGGTTACTACTACTGTATATAAGTACTATACACAACATAATTAAGACCCTGGCCAAAATATTACAATTGTCTACAGTACTGCAGTACACTGCACCAAAGTAGTACATATTAAAAGTGTCCATCCAAAGCAAGGGGATATATAACATGATATTTATTATTAATTACAATAATACTATTTTACTTGTGCTATTAAAACAGTGGACAATGTACAGTGAAACATCATAGAATAATGCAAGTTTTAAATAATAAATGTATAGTAAGCGATTTACTTTTGGTCAACTTCACCAAACATCTCCACACAGTCTATTAGCAGTCTGCTATCTTACTGTTCTCTGTGCATGGTGAAAAAAGAATCTGGTACTTCTACACAGCCCTGGCTCCATATATATAAACTAAAGCAAAGTGGTGCAGACCGCACATAACAACAATATCCTAGCTTTCTAAATGTGTTTCAAATGTGTGGGGCAGGGCTCCTGAGCAAGCATCATATGGCATTGAAGGGGGAGAGATGTTCTCGATAATGACTTACTTAATAGTCAGTTAAATGTATCTGCACATCCCTGACTCACCATCTTATTGAGAACCTCTTCATCTTCTATAGCAGCCAGATTCTGGCTGTTAAGGGACGCTGGTGTTGTGTCACACAGTGGATCTCCTGTGGCTTCCATCTGACCTGCATGAGACAAACCTCCTTGTTAGAGCAGTCTCTGTTGCAACTGTTTAACAATAGCTAATAGTTCAAACAAAATACACAATTTATCATTTAAGTATGCAAGACCAATTTTGATGGCAATACCATGTACCAGTACCATGGTATTGTTTCCATGGTACCAGTGAAGTTTAGAATCGATTTTACGGTACTGCTACTTGTTTTTAAGGCATTGGATGGACTAGCGCCTTTACACTGTATATCTCTGATCTTACTCTTCACAACGTTACCAGGCCTCTCCAGTCATCTAACCGGCTCCACAGTATCGGATGAAAATGAAGGGTGATCGTTCATTTTCAGCTGTGGCCTCGAGACTGCAGAATACTCTCCCTCTATGTATCGGGTCATCCCCCACTACCGAGACATTTAAGACTTGTCTAAAAATGTATGTTTATTTATTAGCCTTCGTCTCAGTTGCTGTGCTAAATTGTCCCGTTTGTTCCATGTTTGTATGTATTATTGTATTTCACTGTATTGATTTGATGGTAATTGCATTATTTTGTACAGTAACTGTATTTTGTATAGCCCTTTGGTCAGCATTGACCGTTTTTAAAATGTGCTTTATAAATAATGGAAATTAACTTTATATTTTCACACACACATAGCAAAATTCCTCTGTATTTAACCCATCCCTCAAGGGAGCAGTGGGCAGCAGCTGTGCAGCGCCCGGGGACCAACTCCAGATTGGAGCCAGTGTCACTGGTCACATGACACTGACTAGAGTGAACCAAACATGTTTTTAGATAGTGGGGGAAACCGGAGCACCCGGAGGAAACCCACGTAGACACGGGAAAAAACATGCAAACTCCATACAGAAAGCCTGGGACGACCGGGGTTCAAACTCCTCTTCCCTTCTTCCTCCCCACCCACCTCTGATGGCTGAATGGTCCCCAACTTGAGCGCACAGTGCTATCCACTGGGCCACCGTGCTAAATGTACTTGACTTGGTATACTAAATATTTGACAGCTGTGTCCGACGCATATTACTATATAGTCAGTCGGTGGATTCAAACCATCGCATCCACACAAGAGAAACCGCAGATTCAGCACTTCCCTTAGCTTCTTAGGATCACAAGTGTTTGAAATGCTGAGAGAAAATATGAATATCAATAAAAAAACAAGTTAAAATGAAAGGAACAAATGCATCCCTCCTATTTGCGGTCTGTTAAGTCATCTGAATGTAAACAGTGTGTTTGAGAGCCTCTCCCTGTTATAAACCATTCCTCTGAAGCAGACCCTATATGTGTGTGTTCTGAAGTACTGCACTCACACCGTAGCTCAGAAGTTGGCTCACAGCAGTGCAGTATGCCTGAAACATGTACAAATATAGTAATGAAGCCGAACAACGCTCATCACTTAACTCGTGTACAGTGGTCAGACAAAGGAACAAAGTACAGTTGACTTGTACATGAAAACACAAATTCTTCAGTGTGGATATTGACGATGAGAATGAGTAATAGCAGTTAAAACCTATATACCTGTATCTCCCGTTCTGTGGAACAAGGCAATCGGCTCTGTGGATGGTTTCAGTCCCTCACTAGGCGTTGTAGTGGAGTAGCGTGCGCTTGTGAGCCGTGGTCACTGTCCACTGGCCTGCCGGTCTCCCTTGTGACGCCAAGCTACTAGTGCAGGAACGTGTGTTGTAACCCAGCCCACCTGTCACAGCCCACCCACACAACCCCGGTCCCTGAAGGAGATGCAGGTCTGGTGGGTGCTCATTATGCAGACAGCCTCGTGTCAGGAAAGATGATGACCTTATAAGAGACTAGCTCCAGTAACAGGTCTTTTCCCTGAATTGATTAATCATATATTTTGTTGTTGCAGATTTGTTTTGATGTGTATATATATCAGATATGTGTTATTAGGCCTTGGTGGTTTTATTTTAATCCCTTGTATTGTTTTGGCTATAATAGGCAGGCTATCTTTAAATATCTACTAAAAAGAAAAAGTGAGACACGATTTTTACTTGCACAAAAAAATCTCTACATTCTAAATAATCCCCAAACAGAGTTTGACACTAAACGTAGGCCTGCCGTGATTTTGCAAAGAGTACGCTGAAGACATTGTTATAGAGGAAACATAGGGTTAATAATTTGAAGTAAGAAAAAAAAGAAAAATGAGTGAGTGCAACACTGCCTTATTCAGGCACAAACTGTAAAGAGTGCTCTCACACACACACACACACACGCACACACGCGCACACACGCACACACACACAGTGGAAGGCAAACCCTCTCTTTATGGAAGGACAGTGTACACTCACTCCTACACAAAGTTGATCCTCCACACAATCTATAATATATTTTCATCCAAACTGGGAATAAGGTGTCCTAGAACACGTCTGGAAAACATGCCCCACCATATGGTGAGTGTTAGTACAACATTTGATATGGCCCTTATGGAGTACTACTGGAATTGTGGAGTCCTGGAATAATAATAATAATGCATTTATTTTATGTTTAGTTCATGGGAGTGGACTAGGGACATATTTAATTGACAAATGTGGCAGAACTTTGGAATATTCTTGTGACAAGGCTCACCAGAGATTGCTTCCATGATTTAATGAGACCTGGCTATATGCAATAACAAATACCTTCAAACGTTAAAGTCAGTAGCCTACTACATTCATTGTCTTTTTAACAATTGTATTTAGGCTATTGGTAAGAGGCTGAGCTCTAACTTCACTTGTCTTTCTTGCTAGCATGCTAGCATAACCTACCAATAGTGATACACAGTATTACATTTTAAAGGTGAAATCTGACATTTTGTCCCAATGAAAGCCTCCCCATTGCGTGAAAACACGAATGTTGCTCTGATTTGCTGTTAAAAAGTGACTTGCCTGGTTTAAAAACTGTTTGAAAGCTGTGCAGGCGGGGTTGGGGTCATTTCGGGGAGACCGCTCAGGCAAGGGAACGAGACTAAGACTTAATGCACATGGGGGTGCCACAGTCATGGGTTTACTGGTGCGGGAGGGGTTTCTCGTGTCATTGTGTTAGAAATAGAAACAGTTGTTTCTCTACCACTGCAAAATCACCTCTTTCCCCTTTTACACCACATCATGAGCTACGGGTCTTGAGAGTGATGTAGCTACTGTAGGCACTAGGCAACTATCATATGCCCCCTCGTGGCATGTAGGGGAACTACAGCAAAGGAAGACTACAACGTTCTCACTGTTTTTGTCGATTTGAATCATTCAAAAAGCTGCATTTCATTCACCAGTGAGAAAATTACTGTGTGAGGGAATGTGTGTGTGTTAAGTATTCCATAAACTTAAAATTAATAATATAATAAGTACACATTTCACTCTTCTGTCACTTTATGAGCTGGTAAATGTCTAATTTGCCTATGTCACATTATGTGTGAGCTAACGCATGTTGTGGACACACTGGGTCTTATTGTCTTAAGTTATTTAGAGATAATTTGCCTGTCTGAGAACATTCAAATACACATCACAACATGCGGTTGCAGTGGATGATAATAATCTTCAGTCAACACGTAGCTAGACATACATTGTCTAGTTAGTCATTCTTGATGTTTGAACCCTTCAATGCCATAAGGCTGGAAAGGCATAGTCGAAGGTATCACAATACATTTTTTAATCATCATATTGTTTTGATACAGGCTATATATATATAATATATATATATATATATTATATATATTATATACTGTATGTATTTTTGTTTTTGTCTGTGTTAATAAACCATATTGGCACCGTGAATGCACACCTCATAATTTATCAAAATAAGGCAACAGACAATCACGTCATTCTTGGGGCGGTGTATTTGTATTTGTTGTCAGCCATTCATGACTGAAATATACAATAATAAAATAAAGATGTACATCCAACCAACTCTGCTAACAACCAAGAACAGTATATACACAGTAGCTACTTTGAAGGCATCAGCTATAAACTGGTCAGTGCAATATGCGATTCGCCCATCCACCAAACATAATCCCCCATGAAAATAAACCACCCTATAACCAACTGCTGAAAAATTAAACAATTTAGTCACTGAGCAGGATTTATACAAAAACAAATTACAGTGAGTATGACTACAAGCAGGTAGGATTTCAGTTGCACATTTAGCTATTGTAATATGTTAGAAATGCTGATCCATCAGCGATCAGTGAGTCAAACGCTCTGATCGCATCTTGATTATTCCCTGCTGCTATACAAGTGGATCTAGATTTTAGCTAGCTTTTGTTGAAACTCTCCAATCCTACCTACAGCAGCTTCGAGGAGCAGGTAAGGGTTGGGCAGTATTCTTGCTCAAGGATGCTTACAGGTCAGATGTCTGGGATGGAACCCGTGTCCTACTGTGGGTTCAATCTTTTATACAAGCTGACCCTGCCCCCAACAGCAAACTACAGTAAGTTACTGAAAGTTATGAGTTTCAAAGTCAACAAAGTGACTATTAGCCATTATGATTGCTGTTATACCCGTTTATATATTTGAAGTCAGTTAATTTGTTTTTCTACAATAGAGCTAACCTGCATTGCTTACCTAACTTAGTATGTCAGCTGAATCCCTTCAAGTGGATATTATTATAATAATAATAATAATGATAATCATCATCATTGATAAAGTGACTAAACAAACCTGAATTTATAGTATTTTTAGAGGTATTCCAGGATGTCAAGACAACATACAGTACAATCTTGTTATATATTGTACAAAAGAATAATAAATGAAATACAAAATGTAATTAACCACACTTTTTTATCAGCAGAATGTGTCTACTGATTGGGGGCTCATATTGGTATTCATTATTAATATTTCCCAATAAGACAACTTACATTTCCATCACTTCCCAGGGAACAATGGATGTTGAAGCTGTATTACCAACATACAGCAAATTACATTACATAGGTTTGACAAGTGTTAGTACAGAATGCAACTTTACATACTGAGCATTTGTCTTGTGATAACAGTAATCTGTTCAAATTGAACAGGTCTTCCCAACATCACTACGGTATATCATTATTATCCAACTATTAGGCCGTGAAGGACAATGTTTTGGCTTATATTTGACACAAGGAGCGATTAGTGGCATCCAGGGTCAGATAGTTTGCCCAGGCTTGGCAAGCCCTTGTCAGGAGAACATTCTCCCTGATCCCGTTCAGAGCTGGCATGAGACACAGGCTGCATAGTGTACACAGCAATGGTTCCCACAGATTTACAGTATACATACACAGCCATTCAAAATCAAGCTAGATTACACTTTGCTTCTTACAAACACTTAAAGGTTATACATTAGCAAAGGATAGTTAAAATACATAATACATATTCTGATAAAAATTAATACTGCCCAGCAGAAAATTTAATTTGAAATTAGTAAAAAAAAAACACATTTTTATTGTTTTTAGAAATGTGACCCATCCGATAAACCGGGTTGGAAGACTCTTCTCTTTATAGTGAGGACAAACTGACATTTGAGTGAGACTCCTTAGAGAATAGGTCAGCCTAATAATAGAGTAATGCCACACTGAGAGTACTATTGTAAAACGGGAGGTTAATTGGGCTAATTCTAAGGAGATTGAAGATTCCAGGCATGTACCGTCAGAAACAAATCAAGGTCTCATATATAAAAGTCCGCCAGAGTTCATAGGGCCAGGACAAATAGTTTTGTGGTCCTCCTCTCCGCACTTCAGTAGATGAAAAGCATATTTCAAATGTCACGCACTGCCACATATGCTGGCATGCTTGAGTTTACACATGTAAACACTAGCTAGGCAAACCTATACATTAAGCTAAATTAAATGCAGCATTTAATTTATACAATCAGCCACCCATCATACACACACATGAACCCACGCACGCACACACAAAGCTGCCAATAACCTAGTCCCTCCCACCCAAACCACCCTGCACTTGCAGGATCAGGTTAAACGTTACAGTAATAGTACCATCTGGGTCTTTGTGCACATTACCATTGTTGGTATTGGAGTATTCTCTGTCCCTGGCCTGGGTACCAGCGTTGTTAGCATTCATCTGCTCTGTCCTGGCCTGTAGTCTGCTAGCTGCCTGTCTGGCTAGCATTCATCTGCTCTGTCCTGGCCTCTAGTCTGCTAGCTGCCTGTCTGGCTAGCATTCATCTGCTCTGTCCTGGCCTCTAGTCTGCTAGCTGCCTGTCGTTAACTGCTGGCTAGCATTCATCTGCTCTGTCCTGGCCTGTAGTCTGCTAGCTGCCTGTCGTTAGCTGCTGGCTAGCATTCATCTACTCTGTCCTGGCCTCTAGTCTGCTAGCTGCCTGTCGCTAGATGCTGGCTAGCATTCA
>JAODUH010005647.1:0-10022 GCA_027564835.1 Typhlichthys subterraneus | reverse complement strand
AATTAGATTAGATTAGGTCTAAATTAGATATTAATTAATACGTTTATGGTGAATTTTATTTTATGCGCTGCATAGATGTTCTTGTGCGCTGAGAATGTGCGAGCAGTGTGCAATTGCGCAGGAGCGCAGCCTAGAGGGAACATTGCTTTACATTATATATATATATATATATACACACACACACACACGCATATATATATATATATAATGTATATACATACATATATATATACATACATACATATACATATACATATATACACACACACATATATATACATGTATATATATATTCCAATATAAATATATCCAACTGAAGGTAAAAGGCAGAACTTGCTATACATTTTGCATATACTCTACATTAGAACAACTGTTAGCTAGTATTAGTACTATGCTTCTCCAGAACAGCTGTCATTAGATACTACATGAAGAAGGCATAAACATGCTCACCATCATACATAAGAATGTGAGCTGTTAACCAGCAAATATCCTTCATCTGCTTTTATATGTATATGTATTTGTATTTCACTTCACATAATCTAATCTACAAGTGTACCTACAACTGTCTAATTCTAAATGATGATTATGAATAACCAGTAACAAGACCATTATCAATAACCGTAAATACCACATACAGTACATGTTGAGTTATTGAAAGATATTGCAATAGGGTTCCAGTGAATATTGTGACTCTAAACATATATCCATATCTCCTGTGCAAGGTCCGACCCCACGGGACGTCCCGCTACTGTTCGGACCTGCTGACCGACGGAGGTTGCGTGGCTCTGCTGGTGGTTGGCTTCCTGCTGCTCACCCCCCTGCTGGTGCTGGCTCTGGCAGCCTACTGCCGCCTGGCCCGACACCTCCAGCTGGGCCTCTGCTTCATCCCCTACAGCCGGGCGGTCTACAAGAACCTGCCCGCCACACAGCACCGAGGCCTGGGCACCGGGTGCTGCGGGGCCCGCGGGAACTCTCAGAACACTGGGAAGGGAAAGGTCTGGGTGTGAGGATGAAAGGGGCGGCTGTGGTCGTATACAGTATATGTATGTGTATATATTGCAGCAACCTTATGTGCAGCCAGGTAAGATGCTAAAGGATTAAATACAAAATCTACATGTTTAAAATGTGTTTTTTAGATAAGTCATTCCCAGTTTGAATATTTGAATATTTAGACCTGTTTGTTTAATTATATAAATTGTCATGGCAAAATTAAGACATGATAATTTTGTTATTCGTTTCAATTGAAAGATAACGTTAAAAACTTGTGTGACCTGTAAGTGTACTTATGAATTCATTTCATCATCTGCAAACTACAACTACACCTTCATGCAAATGATAAATATAAATAAAATATATATTACAGATTGGCATTCAGACATACTCAACATACTTTTTTTTTTTTTAGCTGTGAATAATCCTGAGCATGTGTGAAATGTCATAATGCTATATAGGGTGGAATGGTCAAGATGAATATGTGCTTAACCTGTAGTCATTTTGAACATGCCTGAATGTGATAGATTTTTTGTTATAGCCACCATAAGGCAATTGTGGGCAATATTCTTAATTCTTTCATCCTTGATATATGTATAGCATAATAAAATATGATTAAAACAACAAGACATACACAGTCACACAAAAGTAAAATATAGACATTACACGATTCTATATTATGGAAAATATCGGTAATGTACTCTCATATCTTTCCATATCGTGGTTGCAGATCTAAATAAAGTTTTTTTTATCAACGTAATGTGTGTCGTATATTGCATTCACTTGATAGATGTTTGACCATGTTTTATATTGTCCAGGTCTAAATGATGGTTAAAATGAGCAACAGCGACCTCTGTCGTCACACATAATTTAGATTTAGATGTATCATTGAGTTGAATCGGTGTAATTAGACCGCACTGGTATCTGCCGCACATCATCCTAGTATCCTCCGCGAAAGTTTTAGAAATAGTAATATAATATCCACTGTATCCGCCAAGTTTACTTGTTAGCCCATGTGACAGTCAGCAGCAGGCACCATTTTCGATTACAGGTTATACAGTTTAATATTTTCAGACTTTTACTTGATGGGATTGTTTGCCAAGACATTTAAAGTTTCAAGTACTAGCTAATTCATCTATAGCCGCTAATTTCAGTTACTGTTTTTGTTGCATATTTATTTATAGAACAGAATTCGAATAAGATAAATTGAATTAGGCATTAAAGCTGTGTTTTAATTTGAGGTAATCTTATTTAATAGACAAAAACACACACGTGTCTAATGTGCCACAATGTTACAGTACTAGCCTGAGATAGTTTATAACTTGATTTATTTTATTTTATTTATTTTTATTTTTTTATTTTTTTTTTTTTATTTTTTTTTTTTTTTACAACTTGATTTATAAGTACATGCATGGACTGCTGACATATTTTAACTTAACTGTCTATTCTAGTCAAATCACATCATAGGAATTCCCTGCACATGAAGTACTTGAAATTACTCACTTCCAGCATTGAGGGAAAAACAACTCTAGGGAGAGGAAAATCATGGTTAGAAATCAGAATCATAGAGGACGAGTGGAGGAGGTCAAGAGCATTGGTTATAAGGAGTCTGGACAAGGTGGAACCAGACATGGTTGACCGGTTAGGGTTTCTCTCTTGTTACAGGCCATCATGATGCCCCAGGTGGACTAATGTCAGAAGACGGTGTGTGTACATTACACTCTGTGGGCAGAAGGACACACACCATGGTCTGTAGCACAAGGTAAGGACAGCATGTAACAGAAAATATTGAGATACCTCAGTATTTATTTTGAGATATCCATTTTTTGGCATGCTGAATATATCTCATGTTTCTTTACAGAATGATCTCGTGGGCAAAACGTCTTATCAGGAATTGTCAAACTTCAGCAGCATCAATGGTGGTAATGTTATGTATTTACATTTGACTTGAAGATGATATTTACATACATTTCATTCATCTTCTGAGTCCAACAGGTCTACATACAGTCATTGACGTTTACAATGAACATATTGTGGTTGACCTTTGATGACTCCCATGTCCACAAAACATACTGTATGAGGCCACTCTTCTGAGGAAGGCAATAAAGCAGGCTTACCTCCTCTTCAATGTCCTTGGGTAAGGCTATTGTTCTCTCTCATAGAAACCCTATTCAACTGTTGGTCACTCCTAGTGAATAGCTTCCCTACCTAAGTCCACAATGTACAATGGAGAGGATAAAATAACCCTTTAGACATTGTTTTGTTTTTTAACCTCCATTAACCTCTTGCCATTCTCAAATTACATTGGTAATTGTTGAGGGCTTTAAAAACCTTGAAAATTTGTATCTGTGTTTGTATTTGTATTTGTACTTTATCCAAATCATTGTGAACATGGAATTGAGGAAAGGAAGCTATATAGTCTACAATTTACTGTGACACCAAGACAGAGCTGAGTCACCCTAGAAGCATGCTCGCAGTACTGGTGGTACCTGCTGAGGTGGTGGACTGAAGCACTTGAGCTGATTTAGGCTGTGCAGATAGTCTTCACAGTTTGGGAGGAAGACACTTAGGTATATGCAATGGTGGGCAGGTCAATGTGAGAACAGTTATTCCTATAGGAAGAATAGCTGTGTCAAGGTTGAGCATGAGAACATACTATATGCTGTATTCATGACATATAACCTTTATTATACCAGGAGATCACATTGAGGTTAAAGCATCCTTGAGAAGTGACACCTAATAGGGTCAAATAGAAGCGCCAGACAAGAATAGGCCTGTCTACCATTGAGCGGCAACATTAGAAATTACAAAATTATATTATATTATATTATATATTATTATATATTATATATCAGGTATAAATAAATCAAATATTTGCCTGAAATAATCATATTGAATAAATTGTAGACCTACCAACTGTTGTAGCCTACAGATTGAGGCATAACCTATTCTGGATAAGACACAGCGATGTGACCTAAATCAGCTCAAGTGCTTCAGTCCACCACCTCAGCAGGCACCACCAGTACTGCGAGCATGCTTCTAGGGTGACTCAGCTCTGTCTTGGTGTCACAGTGGACCCAAAACGCTTTGATCAGGATCTGCCTGAGGACTTTAGTGGAGACAGGGATAGCCTAAGTATAGTTTGGCAGATATGTTTTTGTTTTGATTGAGTTAAAATATCAACATTCCTTCTCCAGAATGACTGACTCAACCTTTACATTTGGTAATATGTATATTTTAAATGTTTCCACAGTCCACACAGTTTAGTGGTTTTGGAGGGCACAATATTTTAACTGGAACATTTGTTCATTATTTTTAAATATTTGTGTCCATATTGTATGTTCAGGACGATATATATCGCTATAATATAAATGTATATGTGTACATTTAGCCTATTATGCAATGACATACTGTATTATGCAATGACATCTGTAATCTTAGAACATACACATTTTTTGAATGTTCAAATTAATTATTAAATTAATATATTTTAGAGAATCTTTACGCATGTGTGATAGCGTGGCCGAGCGGTCTAAGGCGCTGGATTAAGGCTCCAGTCTCTTCGGGGGCGTGGGTTCGAATCCCACCGCTGTCATTTCTTTTTAATAAGAATTCTTGTAACGTGTACCGCTGATGTTTTTTTTTTATTAATTAATTCGTATTTTTTTATGAATTAATTCGAAACATTTCTCTAACTTGTTAAATATACAATAAACACATTTGGTTCTAAGGAGTTTACTGACAGGATTATCGTTTTACCGCTTTTGTATGTTATAGGCATATTAGTTAGAACTAACAGGTGGTGTAGCCATTTCATTGGAATCTAGGCTACATTGAAACTTCTGCGCCAATATACCGTTTCATGCAACGTGTAATCCTTATTATAAACATAATAAGGCTAGAAAATGTCTTCATTGGCCTTATGTAATTGCATATAGCCTACACAAATTAACATAGCTTCCTATCCAAACAGGAATTATAAAAAAAATGGGTGTGAATTTACTGTTCACTTTAAAACCATAAAGGGTGAAATATCCTCTTTAGATTATGTTCATTGCTTTTTTTAGATAGGCTATTCACGTTCCCCGCGCAGTCATACAGTACAGTGACGCGTTTCATTCTACATACGGATGGGAACCATGAAGTTCCTCCCAAGTTACCATAAACAGGTGCCGTGCAAGGCATAGGCACATACAGTTAATAGGCTACTTATACTTAGCTTGACTGTCTGATAAAATATAGGTTTTCTGATCCCTAAATCCAGAAATCTCACGAATTGATAAAAAAAGCAGGTAGGCCAGATGTTTTTGTCAATCATTATTATATTCTAAGGTCAATCAATCCTTTTTGCATGCCTTTATATGCGATACATTACATTTTTGTTTGTTGTGTAACCAAGCTTTGTAAAAATCGGACGTCTGTAAAACAATAATGAATTGCTACTTTTAGAAATAAATATTCGTAAGCCTATTAAGCACTGGGTTATTGTTGTACAGTGTAGACATAGGCTACTGTAGGCTAATTTATAACACAATTCAATTCAACCTTAAATCAAACAGAGCTGAGGGGTTTGCAAACTGCAAAAATGACACATGCTTCTTTTATTTTATTTTTTATCACACTCACTTTCTAAATGTTTTTATCTACACTTTAGAAGCCAAAATATTTTCTGTAATGCCCTCAGGCCTGCGTTACAAGGTCCCCCATAGGATAACTAATGATACAATTCCTTTATTCCTTTGCTATCAGGCTATACTGACAGCAGTCATTTCATTTTAAAAGGCTATAGGTAAAATGTAAGATTTTCTTATTTATACATTACCTAATGCTGATAATTTTGTTTTATTATGTGGATTGTATCTCTGACATTTAATCCTAACACTTGTCTGTGAGTATTCTGTATTTTGTATGTATACGGACAACTAGGTAAGCTTAAATGAA
The DNA here is from genome assembly GCA_027564835.1 of Typhlichthys subterraneus. Lineage (NCBI taxonomy): Eukaryota > Metazoa > Chordata > Actinopteri > Percopsiformes > Amblyopsidae > Typhlichthys > Typhlichthys subterraneus. Next base: position 4,091 of record JAODUH010005647.1, on the reverse strand, counting down.
TTGCCTTTTATGGAATCAATAAAGCCTGAATCTGAAAGATCGGCCTATCATTTAAAATAAAGGTTTGTTTTTAACTCCTCTCAATTTGATGTATCTAACAGTTGCCAAACAGTCAAAATCTTGCTAAATTACATTCAACATAAGGCATTTAACATCGTAACATATATAACATAACATAACATGCACATTACATAAAATGACGGCCACCACCTGACGAAACCTAGAGCAAAAACTGTTGCTCCATGGTTCTAGTTGATTGCATAGCAACTAATTGTTTGCTATTTAGGACAATTTGTTTTGTTGATAAAATCCTGATTTAGTTTTAAATTTCAACCATGTGAGACAGCAATACAGTACCACACACTCTACCTTAAGGAGAAGGTTTTTAGCACCCCTGAGATTAATTTGTAATCCCTTTACATGTAAGGGAAACATTTCTCTAACTTGTTAAATATACAATAAACACATTGGGTTCTAAGGAGTTTACTGACAGGATTATCGTTTTACCGCTTTTGTATGTTATAGGCATATTAGTTAGAACTAACAGGTGGTGTAGCCATTTCATTGGAATCTACATTGAAACTTCTGCGCCAATATACCGTGTCATGCAGCGTGGGTGCGATCATTTGACTATTTTAATATGATCATAAGTACGATATAAAATTGCTTAATTAGCCTTATGTAATCGTATAATAGCCTACACAAATTATGCTTCCTATCCCAAGAGGAATTATAAAAAAATCGATGTGAATTTATTGTTCACTTTAAAACCACAAAGGGTCAAATTTCCTGTTATTCACGTTCCCCACGCCGTCATACAGTAGCATGGTGACGTGTTTCATTCTTCATACGGATGGAGACATACATTTGTACTAAGTTACCAAACACGGGTGCGGTGCAAGGCATAGGCACAGTTAATAGGCTACTATAGACGTGACTGCCTGATATAATATAGGTTTACTGGATGATCTGATCCCTAAATCCAGAAATCTCACGAATTTATAAAAAAGCAGGTAGGCCAGATGTTTTTGTCAATCGATCCTTTGTGTGTAACCAATCAGCTTTGTAAAAATTGGATGTCTGTAATACAATAATTAATTGCTATATTTATATAAATAAATATTCATAAACCTATTAAGCAATGGGTTATTGTTGTACAGTGTAGACATTGGCTACTGTAGGCTATAGGCTAATTTTTGTAACTCAATTCAATTCAACCTTAAATCAAACAGAGCAGAAATGTTTGCAAAGTTGAACTTAAAATCAATCTGCGTTTTTTCACAAAGTGAAAGTTAAAATCAACCTGCTTTTTTCACGAAGTGAAACTTAAGATCCTTGCACATGGTTCTTTTAGTCTTTTTTTTATCACATCCACTTTCTAAATGTTTTTATCTACACTTTAGAAGCCAACATATTTTCTGTAATGCCCTCATGGCCTGCGTTACAACGTCCCCCATAGGAGAACTAACGCTACAATTCCTGTATTCCTTCTGCTATCAGGCTATTAAATACTTACAGCAGTCATTTAATTTTAAAATGATAGTTAAAATGTAAAATTTAGTTTTCTGCTGATCATTTTGTCTTCGTATTATGTGGATTTGTATCTCTGACATTTAACCCCAACACTTGTCTGTGAATATTCTGTATTTTGTATGTATATCGACAACTGGGTAAGCTTCAAATTAATTGCCCTTTATGGAATCAATAAAGTATGAATCTGAATCTGAAAAATAGGCCTATCATTTAAAATGTAGGTTTGTTTTTAACCTCTCACAATTTCAACTAACTGTTGCCAAACAGTCAAAATATTGCTCAATTGTATTCAACATAAGGCATTTAACATTGTAACATAACATAACATAACGTGCAAATTATATATAATGACCGGCCACCACCTGGCAAAACCTAGAGCAAAAACTCTTGCTCCATGGTTCTAGTTGATTACATAGCAACTCATTTTTTGATTATTTTGTATGAGGACAATTGATTTTGTTGATAAGAACCTGATTTAGTTTTTCATTTCAACCATGTGAAACAGCAATACAGTACCATACACTGTACCTTAAGGAGAGGGTTTGTAGCACCCGTGAGATTAATTTGTAATCCCTTTGACAACCAACCTGTAGGACTAACTGTAAACATGCAACAAAAACAACCACAGACCTCTTCTTCCTTAATCAGTCCTGCATATAATGAAAGCTGTGGACATTATTCAGCAAACCATATTAATAGGGCTTCAATACGATGTCACAGCCAAATTTGATCTTACCAGAGGCTTAGGGTTTTATAAAGACGCAAACATAACAGATATAGAAAATGACAGATTGGCCTAAAATGTAAAGAAATAATTTTTGTACAATTCATATGATGTATGCTTGCTTTGGCTCTGAAAACAGAGCTGGCATTCACAAAGCATCTTAAGGCAAAAAATTATGGGGTTAGATTAGTGTCATAATTCGCAAATAAATGTCATGCAATTCACAAATAGTGTCATAATTCTCAAATAAATGTCATGCAATTCACAAATGTATTTTGTGATTCACAAATAAATATAATGTGATTCACAAATAAACTTTGTATTCACAAATAAATGTCAAGCGATTCGCAAATATATTTCATGATTCACATATAAATGTCACACGATTTGCAAATATATTTCAGTATTCACAAATACGCGATTCACAAATACGCGATTCACAAATAAATGTCACACGATTTACAAATGTTGACCTGACCTAATCTAACCCCATAATAAGTAGCTCCTAACTTTCCAATTTAACAGAAAATCCTACATTTAATGGGCATAAGTTTAGGACTAAATTTTTTCTCTGAGAGTATTTCACAAAGTGTTTTAGCGTATAGCTCATAAACCTGTGAAAAGTAAGAAGTCCTATTCCCTACCCCTAATTAATTCACTAAAGGACCAAATCCTAAACTGGTGTCTGAGTGACAAAGGGCACTTTACACCACTAAGGCAATAGATGGCAGAGCCTTGGATGCTGAGCCTTTCTATAATGTAGGCTATATATATTGACTGACATTAACAATGACATTGTGGCTTAGTGTATTTCAAAATAATTGGGCAAATATCCTGCTACTTGTGGCACTTGTTTATTTAAATTCTGAAATCTCTGTCCATACTATGGAGGACCAGAACTGCCATAATAAAAAATAAATTAATAAATATATAAAAGTACAAATAAATAAATAAAAGTATAAATAATTGAATAAATATAAAATAATTGAAAAAATAATTACATAGCTTAAGAGTTCTTTAAATTCATTAAAAGTAAAAGTTGGTCTCAGCAGTTTTGTGAATAGAATTTAGGAGGTAACTTTTAGTTATAGGAACTTATAGTGAGATTTAGGAGTACTCTTAATGGTAAGATACCATGCTTTGTGAATACCAGCCCATATTTTCAATGTGTACATAAACACATCCACTTCAGTCAGATGTGTATTCCTGTATGGTACTGCTCTGCCTTTCTCTCCATCCTGTTTTATGCTCTATTTAAGCAATGGCAGTTCAGCCTATGCAAGCTCAAGTCATCACGGTTCAACCAGGGATAACAACTACTGCGAAGACTCAAATGTGGAGCAGCAGCCTCTGTGACTGCTGTGAAGACATGTCTGTCTGTACGTATAACCAGTGTGTGCATACACGTGCACGTGAAATGCTCCGTTACCCTCTTTGTCTGATGGGTCCCATTTGTGTGCATGTTAACAGGTTGTTTTGGTTTTTGGTGTCCATGTTGCCTGGCTTGTCAAATCAACTCTGACTTTGGGGAGTGCCTCTGCATGCCTCTGTTGGACTTGGCATGTGGAGGAGTTGTCCCTCCTGCTACTATGGCCATAAGAAGTGCCATGAGAGAGAGATACCACATACAGGTGTGTACTGTTAGATTACACTATATCCTAATAGCATTAAATCCATCCATCCATCTTCATCAGCTTATCCGGAGTCGGGTCGCGGGGGCAGCAGCTCCAGCAGGGGACCCCAAACCTCTCTTTCCTGAGCCACATTAGCAAGCTCTGACTGGGGAATCCCGAGGCGTTCCCAGGCCAGTGTGGAGATATAATCTCTCCACCTA
>JAODUH010005646.1:0-10022 GCA_027564835.1 Typhlichthys subterraneus | reverse complement strand
CACGGGCCCCCCCCCCCCCCCCCCCCCCCCGCGCGACCCTTTAATATGTTTCTGTCTGACTTTGTTCCTTTCTGTGTGCCCCAGTCCGTTTCCCCGTGTTGCGCTTTCGTTTATAAGCTCTCGAGTTTTGCCTCGTCTTCGTCGGTTCATTGTCAGTCGTTCCGTTGCCGGTTGTTCTTGCGTTTTCCCGACTGTTTGTTTTTTGTACGTTAATAAATCGTTTACCTAACTTACTGTGGTGCATTTGGGTCCTCCTACCAGCCCCCACCTTGACAGACAACCAGTACTTTGAGCGCCTTTGGCTGATTTAGCAGAAATGATCTCTCATGTTCGGTCCTAAAAGTGTTGTTTTCTCCAGCTAGACAGTGTTAGTTAGCAGTGTTGTTCTGCTGGGACAATAGACAGCAGGATTGGAGATAACAAGGACTACTGTAGGTGGGGATAGGCTTGTGAGGTGTTGAGTGTTGCTATTTGTAACCCTGTTTTAGGACTAGCATAGACTGCAATGAGATGGCAGCAGCATTCTGCATATGTACTATAACCTACTATGTGTCAGCATTGTGCCAGCACCAGTTTCAGAGCATGAGTATAAAGGGTGAATTAAATGAAATAATGAATTAAATTAAATGGAAATTGCCCAAAATAAATATATAATATAATCGAAATAAAAACAAACAAAAAAAACAGAAATCTGGTTTTGCCAGGAAACTGTTTGAAAAGTCCTTAAATCTGTTTTCTGATTATCATTTCAGAATGGAAAAACATTTAAATAGAAAGGAAGAAAATTGTGCACAGACCAATGCTGATCTAATAATAATAACAAAACATTCAGATTCACATTCAGTTTTCAAATTACTACTCCAATATAACCCAAGATCCTGTGTGTGACATCCTGTCCAATTGTCAGGCATAGCTTTTAATTTCCGGAGGAAAGCTGCCCGTATTATTATGAGGGAAAGACCTAGCACATGGAACGATGTTCCCCAGTGTTCCCCATCACCAGGAGTGTGACCTGCATGGATGAAAACTCAAGATTTAAAAACTTTCACCAGTCTCATTTCGGACTCGAAGCCACCGTCATCTCGCACGAAACGATGCACTCCATCATATTCGACGCCAGCTTGCCTAGTCTCACAGTACAGGCGGTTTACAGCGAACATCCTCTATTGCTGTGACATACACGGGAAGCTGAATGTCAACTGATGCCCTGATGCTCTACGGGAACCCGGGGAGTAACGAAGGTTTACACGGACGGAACAAAGGCAAGGTGTCATGCTGATGCCCACTGACACCACACACAGATGGGTTCATCATGTGATGAGATGGCAGGGGTTTATGGGTCGCCCCCTATATGCCCAGGACAAGGAAAGGCCAGTGAGATGATCCTTCTGATAAACTCCAGGCCACACACCCTAGTCAGAGACATATCAGGAGACATGCCACTTGAATGGAGCTCTATGGGAGAATTCTGAACCGGCAAATTTGGCAGTTGGAGGAAAATAACCAATCGTCTGATTTGTAACTGCCAAGCATTAACCTATTTAACCAATCGTGTGGCTGGACCAATGCAAGCCAACTGTTATGCATGCGTAGTACAAGTATAACCTGCTTAACTGCTTTTTAACCCTGATTTTGCGGGCAAACTTTGCAAATGTTTTAAACGGTTATTATCAGATTTGACTGGCGATTGTATACATGCAATTTTTATATCCCATTCATTTCATACAGTCTTCCTAAATAACTGACCGGGTGCTTCAAAGATGGCTGCCGAGTGGCGAGGCTTTGCCATTGTGCTTGGTGAGCTCCATCAACCTCTGTGCCCAGTTGGCATTGCAGTGCTGTGAAACATCACCAACCGAATATCCTATACGGCTGTAGCCAGAGCCATGTAGCCAGAGCCACGTAGAACTCGAACTCCCATCGCGTCAACGGGAGTTCAACATGTTCACCGGTCAGATGGTTCATGGAGATGCAAACAGTTCCAGGAAGTTTTGGGTTCGATTTTAATCGATAAATACAGATAAATACCTGCATTTTTTGGTAATTAGTAGTCAATAAATGCACTGATTTAAATTTACAATATAATTTATAGGGTCCTTTTAGTATTTGCGGCTAAAAGCTGTGAACTGTTTTGAGTTTCCACAATCCGCCATTGCTGTGAAAAAAAAGGGACCATTGAAGAGCTGATGTGACTCTTTCTTCTACATGTCTCGACGAATACTCCACACTTTCAAATCAGGCAATATGATTTGCCTGATTTAACAGGGTACATGGTGTTTTCTAGGCATCATATTTGCCATCTCTTTGCAAATCAGTCTGCCAAAATCGACTGTTAGATACATGATGGTAGTAGCATAATGATCCACGTGTGTGTGTGCATGACCCGAAAGGCAGTTTCCTGTTGACCCTGGTAAAAATAAACAATCTATATTGTAAAGTACATATACAATGTACAAGTAGATATTTGTGCAGCATAACCCTCCTAAACTCAGCTCCCATATTGGGAACTTAATGGTCAGTGTGTAGGAGTAGAGATTCCAAAAGTAGTGAAAAAATAAAAAGTAATGTCCTCGACAGGTCACAGGTCACGTAAGAGCTGCACTTTAAGCACTCACAATTAGCATATAGTGCAGAGAATAAAAACACAATCCAAATAGCTTTTCAGTGGCTGCTTTTGCTGCGCGACATATTGTCAGCGTGAAGAGCTGCCATTTTGTTTCCCTCTTCGTCAACAAAGAAAGCATACTCTGTTATGGCCAACTAACTTGCTCAAAAAGCCCACTGTTGTCCAGGGCTTTTGTGTCTTTCAACTCCATTGCATTTTACCAAGCCAAAACAGGTCACTTTGTAAGACACCCTGTGCCACAGAAATCTACTGGGACTTTTGCTGACTTCTAGTTCCTTGGACACATATCCCAAAAGAGCCAGAAGAATTTCCATTAAACATTGTGTCATATTTACTCTGGCCAAGGTAGGCCCACAGTCATTCCCATAGTGTCGGGACAATGTTCATGGGAAATAGCCTACAGTAAATGAGTGGACAATGAAGATGAGAATTGCTGGGGCAACAAATGAGCCTAGCCTTCTCTGCCTGATAAGAATGGCCTGGTTGTTCGTTTTGTGGAAGCATTGTGGGACTGGATTCAGTGTTAGCAGGCGCGGCCAGCTTTCCATGGTCAGACCCCTTTTAACTTTCTCATTAGAGAGCACATCTCACATTGTCTGTGGACTTTAATGAGCCTTGCAGCTACCAAAAGAAAAAAAAGGAGAAATGCATTCTGAAACATTTACTTTTCGATACATAGAAGGCAGGAAATGCAGAATATGTAAAGCAAACTTCAAACCTCATCTCACCTGAATTGTTGCTAATTCCTTTAGTTTTTTTGGGAAGGATCCTGTTTGTATTGGCATTGTAGAGGGACAGACTCGGGGAACAGTTTAAAATTATTATTTTTTTAATCGTTTGCTCTGGACGTTTAGACGCATTCATTGAATGTGTGGATATGGCTCCTCCTTTGAGCCCCATCAATCTCCAAAATGCCATCTCCCTTTTACAGAGCAGCTTTAAGCTGTACAGAATGTAAAATAGCTCTTAGGTTAATAAGGTACACTAGAGCCCTGGCAAACCCATGAAATTATTTATAGCATCTGAGCTCTATTTGTGCTATTCACACTATAGATTTATGTCTCTGAGTGCAATAGTGAAGACATAAAAAAAATATGCGTGACTTGAATGTACAAGTGGACCCCTATTTTGACAAGAAATATATTATAACTGCAGTCCTCAATTGCATTTTCAGTGTTAATAATAACCGTGTAACGTAGAAAAGTGTGAAATTAAAAGGTAATGACTGATAATAGGTTTAATGAGCCAAAGACCAAATTAACCTTTTGATGAAAGTTTTTGAAGTGTAACTTGTACTACTGATTCCCTTTCATACCCCATTTCCTGTTGTATTTTTCCCCCACATTTGTACCACTAAGTGCTGCTTATGAAAATATCTTTAAATATTGATATTCTGTTAATACAGTATGCAGTATGTGAAGGATAGGTGTAAAATAATGTTTAAGGGAAATCCTATAAGAACAAAATTGAATTCTTTAATTTAGCGTGTAGCAATGGATTCTAATTTTGATAAAGTTGTCAGTGCTATATTTACTTCCAAAGTGAATGAACAGAGGGTAATGTGATTTCCAATTACCTAGCTTATTACACACCACTTATATATTGAATGGCAGCCTATTGGCTGGGCTAAAAAAAAAAAGAGAAGAAAAATGCAGCAAACTCAATAACACAGTGGTCTTCCTTCAAGACAAGGTGCAATTGTGTAATTGCATTTCATTCTATCTCCCTTCTCCGATGACATTCAAACTCTCATTAGAGAGGACAAACAGGAAATGGATGCATTACGTGTGATGCAATAAGACACCTATAGAATGATTTCCCTGCAATGGGAAAATCAGGTTTGGAGGCTGGGGCTCACTGCTTCCTGTAACACTATACTGTTTCTGTAATGGCAGGGGGAGGGTTGGGGGTATTCCCGAAATGACCTCCCGTTTCTGGGCAACAGTGTGGCAGCTGTGGCTGTATTTGTAACCAGTTGGGGGGTCGGGGGTGCGGGGGTGCGGCATGATAAAAGCCCGTTGATGCAGCTGTATTTGAACAGGGAGATTGCTGCCGCCGGATCGGTGGATTCCATGGACACTGAGCAGGCAGGGTGGCAGAACCCTAATCATTACCCGCTGAGAATATATTGCAAAGAAGGCAGGAAAGGCTTCATCATCATCATCTTCTTCTTCTTCATCACGCATGGGCGGACGTAGCCGACGGAGACCAAACGTGCAACAACGAGGAACTGAAAGGACACGTTCACCATGAGCATGTGTTGGCTTGGATACGGTCAGCGACACTATATAGGGGAGACATGCCACTTAAGATAATTTTGAATGGAGCTCTATGGGAGAATTCTGAAATGGCAAATTTGGCAGTTGGAGGAAAAGAGCCAATCATAACTGCCAAGCATGAACCTGTTTAACCAATCGTGTGGCTGCACTGCTACAAGCCAACTTCTACAGTACTACATGCGTAGTAGAAGTTTAACTTGTAAGGAAAACTGTAAGGAAAACTTTAAACCTTATTTTGGGGACAAAGTCACCAAACATTTTAAGCTGCTTTTACCAGAATTGACTGGTGATTGTACACATGCAGTTTTTATGTCCTGGTGACTATTGAAAGGGCAGTTATGGCTCTCTCCCCATTCATTTAAATTCTTCCTAAATAACTGCCCGGAGGCGTTTCAAACATGGCTGCTGAGTGCGAGGCTTGCCTTAAAAGACGTTGGTCTGGAGGGATGGGGGGTGGCCTCGTTAATCACTGTCCCTTCCCTTATTGGAGTGCGGATGAAAAGATGAGCCTTTATCTTGTCACTTGTCTCACACAGTAATAAGAGGGTTTTGACTTGGGAGAGATTTTACAGCCTGCCACACAGTTCAGGGCTCAAAGAGTGGCTGTTGTGTGGACTTGCTTAGTGTCTTTCACTTGGTGCAGCTACACCAGAAGATACCCCTTCACAACCCCCCCCCCCCCATATCAGCTGCATACTGTTTTCCTAACTGTACTGTAGGAACAAGATGAAGAGCATATTTGTAGAGCTTCCATCAGTCAATAAGCCTTGAACCTAAATTGTTTATTGTTTATTTATATATATAACCAGCTACCTTCTAATTTTACATTTCTATGGCTTCCATACCTTTTGAAAAGCAGGAATTTGCATGATCACCATTGTCAAATGTGAAATTTGGACAGCTTGTGCTTGTGCCAAGATTTGCCTCTTGGTTGGAAATTGTCTGGCAACAGCCGGCAGAAGAGCCTAATTCCTCTGGCAGGATTTTCATGAAGAAGAAAAAAAACAAGAAATTAATGAGAAAAAAACAACACTGTGAGCGGAAACCAATTTTTGAGAAGGCCAGATTTTATGAGTGATATCTGGAACCACAAGAGGCAACATAGGTCTTATTATCAACGAAAACTCTCAAACTTTACTTCTGTGCAGTCAGCAGAGATGAATGCAGGCAGTTGAGTAGGAGAAGTCACAGACTGCCAACCCTGGTAAAGCTTAGCTCAGTAATGAAATGTAAATTGTAATGTACATGACACTTTGCTGTCCGTGCACAAGCTTGCGAGAGAATAAGCGGAGATATTCTGTATACAAAGAGGAAAAGAGCAACTGTCTGTCAGCTAGATGTAGCCAGTGGCTACTACACTGGTTAATGGTCTGTGAAAACCAACTGCTACATCTTCCTTTCACACTTGGGGACAAAGCCCATTTGTTTTGTCTCTGCAGTGGAGCAAAACATTTTATCAAGCGTTTTCCCATTGGCTATCGCTGAGGATTATCTTTTCACATCCAAATAGACCAGTGGATCTCAATAAAGGAGTTTAGAACATACAGTACAACATGCTTTATGTGGAAGGGCATTGTATGACTTTGAGATGATGATGATGAGATTATCTTTGCATTTTAAATCTAGTGTTATCTTTTAATAAAATGTGCTATAGCTTTCCAGTGGTGTTGGTGATGCTATTAAAAGAAGTGGTTCCTATGTAGCTTGTGCATTTGTCCTTGGTTTTAACAGAGCTATTAACATAGACATTTACTGTAAATGTCTTAAATCAGAGGTCTTCAACAGGGAGTCCGAGACTCCTAGGGGGTCCTCAGAGGTACTGCAGGGGGTCCTTCAAATTATTTGATCCCAAACTTATTTTTTTCAAAAAATCTAAATGTCAGTAAATATACACTAGCATAAATACAACCTGTGTCATAAATATATAAATCTGTCAATATGTATTTTAATGGATTACTTAGTGGCCTACATTTATACATGGCTCTATGCGCGCCCTACACATTATTGTTGGCCCGGCAACAACATCGTTTATACAATATGTGATACGGCCTGAAAAACGTTGAAGACCTCTGCCTTAAATGACAAGAAATTATAAATCAAAGCCCTTCAGGATGCCCTTTATGTTGATAATTTGATTTCCATTCTACCTGCTATCAATCATGCATTGCAGGGAAGTCGTAGCAATGACAAACTGCAGCCTGGTGCATTTGATTACAGTATTTACTGAAAACTCTTTGATTCTATGTTGTAGCTAAGGGTGGTGTGGCTTGTGTCATTGTAACACAGGGCAAACTGGACACTGAATGCTGACCTGTTTTATTTTTCTCCTCATTGTCATTCTTGGCATGTCCAAGCCATTCCTGCAACAATCACGGTGGCATGTATAATGTCAGCAAACTGCCAGGCACACATTGATTAATCTAAACAAATTGTAAATAGCTAAACGCTAAGAATTTGTCTTCATATTGGTCGTTGTCCGCACAGAGACAAAATACCTTTTAAGGAAAAGGACACCAAATGAGAGCAGGACAGGAGAGGCACGTAATAGTGGCGAATTTCACCTGTGAAATACCGGAGCCAGTCTTCTCTGTGAGACTCAAGCCTTTAACCACAGTGGTTATAGGCCCAGGCTTACTGCTATTGATTGTGTGATGCATGGTAAGCCGCACTGAGAGGGCGGCTATCGTCAAGCATTCGTGTGAACGTAAACACCAAGATGGTGAGAAATAATGAGTCGGAGGGAGGAAATGCAAAAGCGTGGCCTCATAAATATGTACGCCGTAACGTAATACAGCTCATAAATTGTGCTGCAGCGTTGAATTAGCCTGCTTTACAGCCTGTAATAATGGATGAGCGCCTCACCAGGACAGAGGGGAGCACACCCTATAGCCGGCACCCAGGGCGGTGAGTAAATCACAGGTTGTAAATGCGGAGGGTGACGAGGATGAGGATGTTGATTCAGCTCTTAGTGAATGTCAGATGGCGGACATTGACTGTTTACCATCCGACCGGTGTGGTCCACTTGACCCTAGTGTGACTTTGACTTTGGTTGATGTGTAATTAAAGTTAGTTTGCAGCAGCAATTGACTGGTCCCAAGGCCCCGCCCCTTTTCGCCTGTCTTCCAATAACAGTTGAGCATTTTTTGAGTCCTACAGAAACTCAGTCAACTGTGTGTTTTCCTGTTATTGCCTACTACGCTGTTTTGTCCAACCTAGTTACTGTAACTAGGTTGGACAGGTGAAGTGGGCGGGGCTTGGGGTCGGTTGATTGTGCGGTGAGCATGCAGCCTCCGCAGCGACACGTAAACAGAGCCCAATTAGGCATGAGGTGCAGCGACACCCTCCCCGGGGAAGCGCAGGTTGGACAGGGTGGGGAGGGGGGGGGGGGTGGGTGCTTCCAGGGCATCCAGGGCCCAGAGAGGAAGCTAGCAGACATGTCTGCAGCTCGTCACCCGGGCGCCTGGCGCCTGGCTCGCCCAGGTGGCCCCTGGCGATGAATAATGAAGAAGAACATGTCGTAAATAATCACCGCTCGCGCTCCGGGCCGACCCCTGCGTCCTTGGGGTGACGCCGCGTTGGGAAAAAGGGTGTGGCCAACTCCCCCCGCACTGTAAGCTGCCCGCGGTGACAGGAGGCGAGGCGTCGTCGAGGCGGCACTCAAGTGTGATCCCAGGAGAAGCAGAAGCGGTGGCGTCGCCGCGGTTACGAGAAGGGGGGAGGTGTTGTGCGGGGGGGTGAAATATAAGGGCATCCCCCGGGGCTACAAGGCTTCACCAGAGGGTGAATAGACCTGGCAGATTGGGTCCAGAAAGAGGCTAAAGGTGGTACACACACACACACACACACACACACACGGGCACACGCAGATAGTTTATTATGCTGTCAGCGCATTGAAGGGAAGAGGCTATTCCCGTCTATTCCCGTGGCTTGGTACCATAGTTGACACGTATCGGTCACGTGCGCTACACAGTAGGAATCAACTGCTTCGTCTTTATTTTATACAGAGGAAACTGAAATGTGCTGCGAACGCCATCAGCACTGAACCACGCTAGAAGGGTCGGTCAAAACCAAGTTGAGTCTGTGCGTGTTTTAAGGTTTAGTTCTGAGAAGAATGCTGTCTTCGCTCATGTTGCATGTGCACGCTCCGTGCTAATCTGTATCTCCATACTACTCAGTGTGCTATTTGCAAATATAGCCACATAGATTTAGAAATCAATGTCTGGAGAGATGGTGAATATGTCGCTGGTAATGGTGTCAAAAACAATCAATGCATTCGAAAGGGTAACAGGGCTTGTGCACTGAAGGTCATTTAGCATGAGCAAAAGTTTCCATTTAAGGTTATTCAGCGGATGTAATAAACTTTTTATTATATTCAGCAAATAGACTCCTAGTGGTCTGCTAGCTGCCTGTTCTGTCTGCGCTGAAGAAAAATAATGTGGTGTTTCTACAAAGCCCTGGCTCTGCAGAACGCACCGCACAACACTTTCCCAGCATTGGACCACCCTATGGTATTGAAGGGGGCGGATCTTCTGATGGAGCAGCCTATGGCATTGAAGGGGCGGAGCTTCTGAAGGAGCACCTATGTATTGAAGGGGGCAGAGCTTCTGATGGAGCATTGAAAAGGAGAGGCGTTTTTGTTTCATAGTTTCTGTCGGATTAAAAAAATGCTCAACTGGAGGACAGGTTAAAAAAGGGCGGGGCTTGGGATAGGCCAATTACAGTAAGTACTGTAGGAGCTGTGCTGCAGACACCATTGCTGCCCAGAGAGAAAGGCAGCCACCGCAATAACCTTGCGGGCTCTCTGACATCTCCTGCTCACAGACCTCGTCGGAGCAAGATAGCCTATAATTAACGTGCTGATGTCATGGTAGACAGGCTCTGTACAGAGGCAGCAGACCACCTCTAATGCAATATCCACTGTTGTTCAGATAACGTGTAGTCCCCTTACAGGGCCAGGAGCGATAAATATGGATCAGATTACCTTTATATTCGGGACCTAGTCTCAGCCTCTTCCCTTCATCAGCACAATGTCACATACTGTAAGAGACTGTCTCTAGTCTCAGCCTCTTCATCAGCACTACGTCACATAAGAGACTGTCTCTAGTCTCAGCCTCTTC
>JAODUH010005645.1:0-10022 GCA_027564835.1 Typhlichthys subterraneus | reverse complement strand
ATAGAGAGTATTTTTTTATTAATAGATTGTGTGTGTGTTTATTTTTTTATTTATATATATATATATATATATATATATATATATATATATATAGAGAGAGAGAGAGAGAGAGAGTTTTTTTGTTGTCTTTTTTTGTCTTTTTTTTTATTCACATATACTGTATATAATTATTTGCCTTTTCCTTACCACAAAGTACAGTATTTATATACTGTATAGGGTGCCCACATTGACCATTGAGAATCACATTTGCCTTTTAGATTTTTACTTGATTTCTTTTTCTTCTTTTATTTTTTTGGAGGGAAATGTGATTTTCTCAGCCAATACAGGATGTCTTTTTTTTGCTGAGGGTAATATAATGTCTCGCAATATCTCTGGAGCCAACATCTCCGCTACTGGTGTCCTGATATCTGCTCAGCTCCTCTGGCAGGAAAGAGAAAACAAAATCTTGCAGCCATTACTCCTGGCAGTGAGCTCCGCCAAACCAAACATAATTAGCAAGATATGCACACGTGAATAATCACAATTTATATAAATGCTGGAGAATTTCATACCACCAGAATATAAATGAGTTCAGGGCCCAGAATTGTATATTACCCCCTCTGCTTGTGAATAATAGCCATTTATCTTTAGGCATTAGGAATAAAGAGCTCGTATTAAAAGTTGTGCCCATTTGCCTTCCTCCCCTCACAAATTCCTGATGGTATGAGCACATGCAGAAAACTATTTGCCAACAGAAGAATTCACAATGCAAATGAAGATAGATGACAAATGAATTTAATAAATAATACAAATCTACGAGCTTGTCTTTTTTTTGAATAAAATGTGTTTCTGATATGCCAGACATTACTATTTCACTTAATATATTACATACGGTAGACCAGATTTTTAGAGTTATGGGATCTAATGGCACTGAAATACTACAATAATTTGAAAAGTAGAATCTAACCTTTAATAAAACGGTAAAAGTAAATTATATCTGGTAGTGGGATCCATTTGACATTGTTTTTTTTTCTTCATTCTTCATTGTTATTTGATATTTCATGTCTGTATCGTTGTCTTCAGGCATGGACCATCCAAAAGAGCTGAGCTTGTCTGCTGTGACAGAGGACTCAGTCACTATCTCCTGGGTCAAACCTATGGCTCCTTTTGAATATTACCAGATGTCAGTCACTACAGTACCTCAGGCAGTCACAGGTACTGTAGCATCTCTCCAGTTGACCATGCTAGATGTTTCTTTACAATAGTGTGATTACATAATATTGTGATATTGGGCTATTATTGTTTGGGGCCGTTATTGTAGCCAAACTATTTACAAATGTGCGTGTGAAGCATGGATGCTATATACACATTTGCAGATTCCTGTACACATTCAAAAATCTGATCTGATTACACTTAGAGATTGAATTACAGTTACACAACTCTTCACACACTTTGTAAATAGTTTTGCTGCAAAAAATGACCCCGTACTAAATGTACACACCTGTCAACTTGTCAAGTGCATTTCCTTCTTAATTATCACCAATAAAACCCTTTAGTAGGATGTAGGCAGATAACTCATTCCAATATTACTTGTACACGATACAATTATGTTAATATTGCACCATCATCGGTTACTATTTCACCAAATTTACAATTGGAAAGGATTGTTTAAAAAATGTCTTATTGTAGTTTTCACACATTGCTGTTTGGTGCAGGGCGCGTGGACAGTGTTGTGATCGACAGTGACGTGACAAACTATACCCTGTCCAATCTGTTTCCTGCCACTGAATACAAGGTCAGCCTCACTGCTGTCAAGAGAAGCCAGCAGAGCATAGTAGTCAGCATCTCTGTCTTCACAGGTAAGAAATAGCACTATAATACTGCTTCAATCTATCCACTATCACTGTATGCGTGCCACTATCACACCATGGAACAGAATGGAATGATGTGGTTTGTTGGCGATGTTGGGGTTGGGATAGATGCATATATTCTAATATTATATTTGTAATATAATATATAATCAAATATGTTGACTATAGTTATAGTGTTTACTGTATATAAATACATTTAATTCATTATTCAATGTTTATTGTTGTTGATGTTTTTATACTATACTAATACAATGCTATTTATACTATTATTCATGTTTTTTTATTCTAAATAATGGTATTCTCTAGAGCACTTATTTTTAAAGGTCCTTGTTCAAAATGAAATACACCAGAATAGAGCGTTAGCAGCTATGCAGAGCACATTACAGTGTGATAACAATATGTAAATGACAACATCAGGGATCAGGCATGGTTTTTTCTTGCTGCTGCATATGATATCCACTACTACACAAAAGGGGCCTGGCATTTCACTATGCTGCTTATGCTCTAGAAGCCATGGCCAATAATAACATTATTGTACGTAGGCTACAGGAAACGTTGTAATGATGTTGTCTCTGTAACATGTTTCCAAAAGCTGCAATGTTGTGCTCCTGTAACGTTCCTAATGATTCAGTTTCAAGCATACAGTAACCTGAGTGACAAAAGGTGCTGTACAGTAGATTGCATGGGGAATCAAAGGGATATACTCATATTCTCTGCAGGACCTTCACACAATTTGTATTCCTCTCTAACCAATAGTAGAGAGTGTTTCATCTTTACTTACCCCGCCACACACTTACACAGGGCTCTTCACCAGTGCATATCACAATGCCAGACACTTACGTTTTAGAGGACCTTTTCAATTGACCTCAAAATTAATGAGAAATACAAAAGAAAATAGACAGAACACACATACACAAACAAACACACACACACCCGCATGCATGCATGCACGCACACACACACTAAAATGAATAGAGTAAATATAATAAATAAAGCACAGCAAGACACGAGTCGCGCTAGCCGGGTCGTCAGCTGACAGACCAGCTGATTGGTGCTTTATACGCATTGGCCAATAGTTAGAGTGCGTGTATACTTAAGCTGGTTTAGCTACCGCCTCCCCTGCTAGCCCGCTAGCTAGCCTGTTAGCTCCCTCCTCCTCCCCCTGCATCCCCTTGTTCTGCCCTGCGTCTGTGTTTGTGGATGGCTCTGTTCTGTTCCCGGGGGGGGGGGGGGGTCCCCTTGCTGCTCTCCCTGCCCTTTCCATGTATGCGCATGGAAAGGGCAGGGAGCTCCCAGAACAGAGCCATACCAGCAAATGTAAATAATGAATGAAAATTAAATATTACTTTGACATAGCGGCCCTGACTGAAACACACTTATTTTCCAATGTGTTTCATCACTGTTTTGTCACTGAATGCATCAGCTCTACCTGTACTGCAGTAATCCCAAAACACCACAACGCTACTTGCCACTAAATGCACATGCATGCACTTCTACATACTATAACACAGATTTGATAGAATGACCTTAAGCCACGCTATTAACAGCAAGCTGTGCATTATACTTGTTGTCATCCATTGAACCTATCCCGCTAGCAAAGTGGAGGCATGACGGTTAACCTTCAGCACACAGAATACAGTAAGTTAATTTACTATCTCAACATTAGAAGATCTGGAACCCGTGGCTGAAAGTGCCAAATCTCATGGTACGTTTGTGATCACTGAAAACAAAGTGAACACAGAGCAACGTTCTTATATCCATTACGCTTTTTGGCTTTAGTTCAGCACACATTTCCCGCCACATGTTGCTTTATGATTCTGTTATTTCCACTTGTCGGAAATGTGCTTTCTGTTTCGGAAACCTCTATTAAATGTGAAATAAGTTTGGGCCTTATTGTTCCATTAGGTGGCGTTCTATATGACCAATATGTATTCCTACATTATACATAATTGTAACATATTTCAGAATTTGAGCTGTAAAGTCACAGTGACCTGATTGGCTGGGACTGGCTTCCTAAGGGTTGCTCATAATGCTGACGTTGCCCTTCCCCCTCCACACACACATGCACTGCACAGTAACCCCTCAGCAAGACTTTAAGGGCACAGCTGACATGGTAGATGTAATCTGTGTGACTACAATAGATGGAGCTGTCCACTCCCTGACCCCCACTCTGCACCCCTCTCTCTCTCTCTCTCTCTCTCTCTCTCTCTCTCTCTCTCTCTCTCTCTCTCTCTCTCTCTCATGCCTTCTGTCCTCACTCTACCCCATCTCCTTCCCCAGTGGGTCCTATCAGTCCTATAGGTTGTTGTCTGCGTTGTACCTGTCTGAGTTCTTTTTCCATTCTTACCCTGCGTTTATATGTCACACTTCACTGCCTGTGATTAGTGGGGGAATCTATGAGCACCTGACAGCATACAGTGCATTTGCACACACACACGCGCACACACATACGCACATAAGGTCATCCTGCCACAAAGCCAGGCACCATGATCCTTGTGTACCTGGCTGTGTGTGTGTGTGTGTGTGTGTGTGTGCACGCGTGTCCGCCCTGTGCTGCCTATCCCTGTCAACCCAAAGCAAGTCTAGTCTAGAAGTCTTCTATTACTTCAACAGAGGACATTCTTCAGTGTTAGTGGATTCCTCTCTACTCCTCCCCTGTAATATCTCATAGGCGTACATTTTCTACCCCTCCCCCTGCAGTCACCCACATTGTTCCAAAGGAACTATTAAACACTTGTGCAGTGGACCTTTTTTGCAAAAACACAATGCCTGACCATGCACATTTTAAACACTGAAAACTACGTATTTAGAAGAGTAAGCAAAGAGCTTTTTGCCAAGTGGGTATTAGCACAACATAATATACCGGCACTTGCAACTAACTTTACAGTATACTAAATTATTATCATAAGGAAACTCTTTTTTTTTTTTTTTTTTTATCTTTCACTTTTTTTTTCTTCATTCGCAAGCACAGCATCTTTTACTGTATATCGTAAGAGATTTGAGTTAGTTTTCAGGAGCTGGAGTGTGAAGGAGCGTTTATGGGCTAACGACGGAGCTCGTTAAAAGTCCACCGCGCCCCTCCGAGGAGAAGCACTTCTCCTATAGCCGAGGATTCATAATAGACTCGTTAGTCAAGTCTTCCTGGTGGTTACGTCTGGACTGGACCAGAGGAGACGTCGTGACAGCGAGACACAAGGACCTGTCTTATGGAAAATATCATTGTAGGAAATATCATTGTAGGAAATATCATTGTAGGAAACCTAGCGAGATAGGAGAGGTATATAATTAGAAAGAGAGAGACGCGAGGGGCAAAGGAAAGTCAGAGTGATAGATGGAAGAGAGAGGGATTACAGAGAGAGGTGGGTGAAGGAGTGGGAGCAGAAACAATGGCGGTGAGCTGAGAGTTCCTGGCTTTCCATTAGCACATATTGTTAGCCTGTTTAGTGTTTTAGTATTGCACAGTATGCAGTACTGAGCAGAGAGAGGCTGATGGATTCACTGTGCCCTTGGTTTGATATTTCACCTTGTGACTCAAAAAGCAGAATTCGAAGGCTTTCTAAACAAACAATCCATGCTGGCATGTCCAAATATGGAGACCAGGTTGCATAGTGCCTGGACTGTCACTGGATGTGCTGGGATTTGTAATGCTGGTATTTATCCTGATTCTGGATGCAACCAGGTCACCTATAGTGTCTACTGCAAAAGCAATTGGGTGACTGCAGCCCATTTGCCTGTGATTCAGTAAAAAAAAAAAAATGCTTGCATAGCAAATCACATTTGGACACATTTGTGAATGAATTATAGCAGTCCTATTAACTGTCAAGTGTAGGCTTAGCCAGAGAGACATGTTTTTACCGGTAATACTAAGAACAGAAATAGTCTTCTTGATTGACAGGAGATCCCCATGGCAGATACTGTTAAGATTGTTTCTGTGGATTTATGCTAAAGATTTTATTCTCGCTAGAATTCTGCCAAATATCAGTTTAGAGTTAACTCTGGGAATTGGGTGTGTTCTTGTTCTGTTTATTCTGTATTTTCCATTATTGCCAAACTATCTGACAACATTGAAACCATATCCTTTAAGAACATATATTTCAGAGAGCCTAACTATAGTATATTTAAATGCACTTAAGGTCAATGTATGTCCCCGGCAGTCTCAGTTGTTAATGCATTTTCTTCCCCATATGGAATATCACAGGTTTATCTGAACTGATGGTATTGTGATTACAAAGTTAACAATATATTGGAAAAAAAAATACTGTATTCTACTGTATATTGTTCAAAAAAATATACATTTCAGTAGGGCACCATGTTAATCAAATGATTTATACATTGATGAGCACAGTGCAAGGGTGGAGGTTGGTTGTTTGTGAGCGCCAGTGCTAATCCACCAACTGCCTTGATGGCATTACAAAATAGATTTGGCACTGGTAAAGCTTACCTTTTGAATATTTGGGTAGTTATTCACCTGTAATGCTTAACAAAAGGCCTTGATTACCCTATGTTTCTCTTCCAGTTTTACTCCATCTCCATTCTAATCAAATTCCATTGGCAAGCCTCCACTAAATGTAATTAAATCCTTTTGCAATTAAGTAATGATTATAATCATGTATTTTGTATTGATAAGAACAACTTTAAGTGACTACTGTTAGCACAATGCATTACTTTTATTCTAATGAGGGCATGGCGGTAATTACTCTGTCTAGGCAAACCTTTGGAGCCCATTCTCTTGCTACACTCTCTTGTGCCAAACTAACATGCCCAAGGAGAAATTGGGGTTGACGCACCGAGGTTAAATGTGTAATTAAATCCAAACTCAATTTTGGCATGTCCGGTAGCCTAAGAATTAAATTAAGAAGTGAGAGAGCACTGAACTCTGGAGACTCACAGAGATTCCCATGCATTTTTGACTGTATAACTTCTGTTTGATGTTGCACTAGAGAGAAAAAAAAAATTGTATTGGGTATTATGAATAAGCATGAATCCAAAAAGTATTTCAGTATCTATATTTTTACAGATGTTACTGTAGCATGGGAAGAATTATCGCTGTTGTTTTTTCAGTTACAGTACATTTAGCTAGCTAGACTGCATTGTAGCTACTCTCTCAAAGCTGTCATTCAGCAGATAACTTGGTTTTATCTATTGCCACTCCACCAAAATTAACTTATACTGTATAACTAACAATCTAATAGAATGTTATAGTTTGGAGACTTTGGCAGCTCACGCCTCTCTCTCTTACAAGTGCTGAGTGGATGGCACTCATCTCTACTCCTCCTCCTACATCCGTCCTAGACTCACACTGTTCTCTACCCTTCTGCCTACAGTCTTGTGCCTTTCCTTGCATAGTTACGCTAATATAAACACTGATCTGGGGAAGAATATTAGGGTTCTACAGGAACCATAATACGATTTAGGCATACAGTACCATTACTGGCCATCCCGTTTTTTCATCTCATCTCTCTGGCCATGGATTGGTGCCCCTGAGTCCTGACTCTATATGCTTATGTCGCATGTATTCACAGCAATGGACATACCAGCTAATTTGACTGCTCTCAACATCACCCCACATGGAGCCCTTCTCCGGTGGCTTGCTCCGCTGTCCAAGGTTGACAACTACGTGATCACATTGACACACAGCAAGGGTAAGTTAACACACATACTGTGTATTGTTTTGAGTGTAATAAAAACTGATGTTACGTTACTGTAGATAATAAAAACTAAATTCAACTCAAGGCATATACTATACCTTAATTATAGCTCAATTATATACATTTGGGTAGTAAATGGATTCAGATATAACAACAATGTCTGGCTAAGGTTAGCTTTTAGTTTTAGATTCATTTGTGATACTTACAGTATAGAATGCTATATAATGCAAAAGCAATATATTATGTATACTTTTATACTGTACACCATCTGTTTCTTGGCAGATGGCATATTCTTGGTTAATTGGCAAACAATATTAAGCATTGGCACACAGTGTTAAACAAAGTGCATGCATTTCTCAGCAAATCCCCGAATTCAGTATACTGTAGAATATATTCAGAAATGTAAGTGATATTAATAGACACACTCTTTCAGTCAATAAGCAATTTGTGTCTTTGAGCAGATGGCAGCCAGCTCAGGTCAGTCAGCCAATGAGGGGAAGTGTCCACATTAACCGAAGCGTTAAAATACAAGTGCAAAGTGAGGAACGTTTAATTTTATGTTTGAAATAATGCCACCTGCTCTTGGAACATGTTGAGCTAATGTTACAAATATTGTACACTCAAGTCTTTATCATTGGTTAAACATATTTTACCTGCTTGTGACTTTATAGATACATATTTGAATTGTCATCTAGGGAAAACCGTATTGGTCACTCCTCTGATTCCATGTGATGTACGCTTTGACTAAGCTACAGAATATACTGTAGCTTGAGATGATTTAGCGGCCTTTACAGGCTTCTAGACCTCCGAGCCTTCCCCAGCCAAAGTCATTGTAGGAGTTGGATTACTGGTATACTGTACAAATACTCTCTGTTTACAAATTATATTATGTACTGTACATAATCCCGTACATCAGAATTATCTAACTGCAGGCAAGTAGTTGTTTGGCCCTGTATAAATATCAAATTGCACACAGACATGGACTAGTCCACTAGATCAATACATGAAACTATCCTGCTTGGCATAGTTATGGGCGTAAGCTGACTCAGGGCAACTTTGCCATGTCGATGCACCTTATACATACTTTATCAATATCACCATGCATTTAAACTCTCATGTGTACCAGGCATTAACTAGTGAGCCATTGGCCCTTTGATGTCTTCATTAACTCTCCTGTGTACCAGGGTTTTTCTATTAATTTGATGTTACTTATTTACGACTATTTTACACATTGATAATAGATGTACTAGGCTACGCTAGACAAACCCTGCAACCACATTGAAACATCTAGAAACAAACCAGCTTAGTTTATGCAATATTATGCGAGTCAATACTTCCTCCTGGGAAACACCACACAAGCTGTACTGTATTCCCTAAGCATTCATCGACGTGTTTGTGTTTTTCAGTGACAGCTGACACTTTCCTGGCAGAAGGCAACAAGCAGGAGTACCAGTTGTCCAATCTGAGGCCAAGCACGTCTTACTCAGTAGCCCTCTACGCCACCAAAGGACCCCTGACTAGTGGCAATATCGTTGCCACATTTCAAACACGTATGTTTTTTGTATGCAGTATATTACTCAGTACAGCTGCCAATTTATGTGAACACAATATATTGATTTAATGTAAAAGCTACACCAAGTTACATTGTAGTATATTGTAGGAGTCACATATGGATTAGCAAGTGAATGTGATCAGGGGGCATTCAATGTGGGGAAAATCCAGCAACGCAACATCTGGTAGTCCTACCAACCTAGTTGTTATACATGTTATTTATGGCTGCTGTGTGAGACACTGGGGATATTGTTCTAGTTTGGTGGACTCCTGGCTCTAAAACTTTGTTCTTGAAAGAAAAACTTTTCCATCAGCAGAGGCATTCCTATCCCCCAAGGGGAACAAGAAGGGACCTTCAGCGGATATACGTTGCTGAAAACAGTAAGAAGATCTGTATCTTCAAATCACAAATGGGGGGTGTAGAAATCTAGGTGTGCCACAATGCTAATAGTTCACCCCTAAAACAAAAGTCCTTGGCCAGTGCGGTAAGGTGGATCTAATTTGAAAACAGATGCTGTCTACAACCTGTATTTGAATCAGTAGTGTATTTGTTTGACAAGCAAAATATAAAGCCCAGTATTTACAGTATATAACCCAGCAAAGTCTCCGTAATGAGGAAATACATGTATTTTCGTCAGCCAATGTTGTTGCATCAATCGTCTGGGCCATTTCCCCTCCTAAGCATGGGTCACACTGACCTTTGGTATTCCATTGACTTCCATTTGAATTCATGCTGAGTGAACAGAAAGCACCATGCATGCATCAGCATAGATGTTTCATTACTTCACTCTGTACTAGAGTTCAATCATGATGAATTTAGATTAGAATGAATACAGTACAACTGTAAAGTTAACTGTGGGGGATGATGTGATTTAGATTAGAATGAATACAGTACAACTGTAAAGTTAACTGTGGGGGATGATGTGATTTAGATTAGAATGAATACAGTACAACTGTAAAGTTAACTGTGGGG
>JAODUH010005644.1:0-10022 GCA_027564835.1 Typhlichthys subterraneus | reverse complement strand
CCCCCCCCCCCCAACATACAAACAAACATACAAACAAACAAACAAGGCTGCCTCCGAATCTCAGCGCATCTCAGTCACAGCAGGTAGGTGTGCTGAGATAAGCGATAATGAAGACACCAAGGGCATACGCACGCGCGCACACACACACATGCACATGCACGCGCATACACACACTCACACATGCACACACTCACACAGTACCGTGTCGTTCCTCTTTTCGAAGCAGCAGGGGCGTGTTGAGAGTGTGTAAAGGATGTAATGGGACAAATGGAGTTGATGTGATGAAGGTGGTGGTGTGTGGGGTGGGGTAGCCTGTATGCGTGTGAGTGTGTGACTGACTGATAGATGAGATGCTGTCTCTCAGGAGTGTCCGTAATGATGACTATTGCCCGGGGGTTGGCGGGGGGAGGGGGGAGAGGGGGGGTCAGCTTGAGACCGGCTCCTGGGTATTCAGATTGCAGTGTTGACAGGTTTATTATTGAAGTTCTTTTTCTCCTCCTGCTCCACGGGATGGATAGTCAGTGCGTGTGCGTGCGTGTGCGTGCGTTTGTGCGTGTGCGCGTGTGTTCCTCTGCAGTTTCTCCGTACCTGACAGACACCAACATTGTCTACAATGTCAACAACAGCTGCTGTCCTGCCACTCCGGGAGCCATTTTGAGACTTGCGGAGGAACAGTTGATGAGATAAGGAAACAGCCAGGGCTGTACCTTTCTCATGGGGGTTGTGCTTATTTTTTTATTTGTACTGAATGTGCATGGAGTCGTACGGTTTCCACACCGCCCTGTTTCAGCGTGGTAAACACTTTTCTCAAGTGGAGGGATCACTTCCGGCGTAATCCCTTTTAGCTCAGATTGTTGTTCCCATTTGTGTCTCTCACGCACACACACACGCACACACGCACACACACACACACACACACACACACACACCGCTCCCCACCGCCCTCCCCGAGAACCACGGGTTTCTCCGTAACGACCTGCTGCCTCTGACGTTAATAAAGAACACGCACAGGAAATTAAAACTCTCACTGTCCTATTGTAATGAGATCTTATCCATCATGATGCTGTTTACATCACAATCAGATGAAATTATCAAATTTAGCCTCAATCGGGACCGCGGACGACGCCACGGCAACAATCTGTTGGCATCACTCTCCTAAATGGATGCCAACGTGAATGGGATTTAAATAAAGCCTCTATATGTTAATGGCAAGGGTCAACCGCTCCCCAGGTGATGCTCATTATATAAGGACATGCAGAGGTGCAAATTCTATAGGCTGGTTAAAATGTACACATTCCTGTTCCTCCCTTGCCTGCTACAGTATGAGCAATCTCATTGGATGCCTACTACAGTATGAGCAATCTCATTGGATACCTACTACAGTATGAGCAATCTCATTGGATGCCTACTACAGTATGAGCAATCTCATTGGAATAAGGATAAAGATGGAGCACTGCAATGCAGTTCAATGGAAGCAAAACTAAAACGCTTCCGGTCTCTTAAGCGGGCGTGTCATTTTGCGGTGGAGGCCGACGTGGGCAGCGCCCAGACAGCTAAATCTACAATGCATGGGCTGAAACTAAGTCAATTTACCCCCAAAACAGTTTGCTCCAGAAATACCGTTGTGGCCTCAGATTGATCGTAGACTTGGGAATTAATGTCAAATATGCAAATACCCATTAACACCCCTAGAGAAAAATAATGGGCAATATTATGGTGAAATCCGCGGCCCTCCCCGTTGACTTGCCCGGTACGCTGAGTCCCACCCCCACCCTTCCAAAAATCAAATGCAGAAGTTTCGCCCGTTGAACCCTCTCTGTTAAATTCCATTCTCTCTATTAAGAAAGGTGGGAATGGGGGGGGGGGGTGCATCAGTGACATCATTCTGCTGTGGTGGCACCAGCGGTGAGTCTCAGACACGGCCGTGTCCACGCATGGCCACAAGAGGGAAGTAGCTCGCTACCCAGACAGACAGACAGGGCCCAGGTCACAGCGAGGGGTTAGCACTGCTAGACATGCATAGCAGGTCGGGGGAGGGTTGGTGGGTCGCAACTATAAGGCATTAGAGCTCACTTGCCCTTCTAGGATCACTGGGGGTTTTTTTCCCCGAGTCCCCTCAGAAAGAGCCTGTGTTCTCTGAGATGAATGAGGGCGAAGGAGGGAGGAGCCAATGCAAAATCTGATTCTATCGGCTTTTTCAAGGTAGTAAGAGGGCCCTGATCAAAGGGACACGATACTCAGATGCAGCCAGGTTGCACTCAGGAGTGGGGAACACGGGCTCTTCAGTCTGGCTCAGTAAAATTGCCAGATCAGCTAATCAGAATTCAACTGGAAGATGGAAGTTAGCGGAGAGTAATTGAAGACAGATTTAAGGGGGCATCCATCTGGATATGGCAACCCTCTCTTGCTCTCCTCAGTAATTGATGGTGAATGTTAATAATGTTTTTTATATAATGGCGTGTGTGTGTGGGGGGGGCGTGTTGGGGATAAAGCATCAGATGCAATGGGAGAAATAACTCGGAGGACATCTCAAGCATACTATCCATTTGCTAGCCCCCCCCCATCCCCGGGCGGTAATAGTGAATGAAGAGAATTGCTCGTGGGATGTTATCTGCTCAACAGGAGTATATGAGCCAAGTAAGCAAGTACGCGTCCGTGTAGTTCCTACGATAAGATTCATAGCCCCCCACCTTCCCCCTCCCGTTATGCAGAGCTGCTTGACCCGGCTCGCTTATGATTGAACACCCCCTTCAATATAAATATGTGCGGTCTAATGAAGGGCGGTGAGCTCCATCACGATGTACCAGCATGTATCCAAACCCCACGGTGATCACGTTATAGGTGACAGTAGGGTGCCTTTGATTTGCATAAAACACTCGATGAAAATGTTCCTCGGCAGGCTCAATGTAAAGGCTG
Source organism: Typhlichthys subterraneus (assembly GCA_027564835.1). Lineage (NCBI taxonomy): Eukaryota > Metazoa > Chordata > Actinopteri > Percopsiformes > Amblyopsidae > Typhlichthys > Typhlichthys subterraneus. Next base: position 7,106 of record JAODUH010005644.1, on the reverse strand, counting down.
AAGAATATATGGCGATATTATGCCGTATGTACGATTGTACTCGGTGCACAGTATCACGTCATGCACACAGCAGTAAACAAGTGGTAGGAGATTACAGTTGTTATTATTAAGCGACACCCCATAATGTATTATTGTTGCAATAACACAATTTTTCGCCTATACAGTATGCGTTTTTCTGACAACATTCTCTCCTCCGCATTTAAAAGGCTCCTCATCTGACAGTCAAAATGGCATGCTGGCAGAATAACGTCAATAAGGCATACACACAACATGGCGGCTGTTATTTCCCCCAGGGCCTGGAATCACATGTTTTTAAACGATCCCCCGGGGACATATATAGACAACGGACCCATCCAAACCTGCCAGTAACCTTATTGTCGCATGCTTTTTAAACAGAGGATGGAATGGCAAATGGAGGCCATGTTGACGCCTGGGCATATACTGTAGCATTATGCAGATATTTCGAGTAAATTATAACCACCTCCCAAAAGAAAAAGCTGACATGATGGTGGCGATTTCGTTTAAGGCGTGATTACTGTCCCAGATGTCAGCAGTGATGGAGGTGGCAGAAGAAGTGTTGATGATTATTACTCCCATGAAGCCCTGCAGCCGTAATGCCGTCTATATTTTACAACCCAACTTCCCCTCGTCCCACAAGGAGTCATTTTCACACTCTGACGCTTCGATATGCCTGGTTGCTTGGTAGCTGCTGTAAAGCAAAAAATAAAAAAGGACTCTTACAGCAGAGACAGGTGTCTGATTTCTACTCCCATAGCAAACAGTGCTTGATGCAGATTGCCTGTGGAGATCACCGTCAGAGCAAAATAATAGTGGTTTTACAAATACCGGCCCTGGCACATGCTATAGGCCTTTTAGAGAGATGCTTTTTTTTAGAAGAAATGATACAACAGTGAAAGAATGATTGCTATAATGATAGAGGCCTAACCAGACATTTTTCACAAATGGAAACTCGGCATTCTGGCATAGAACGAACCAAGGGGATGTGTATGCCGTGAAACAATTTAGAAGAATGTTTTTGTACTAAATTGCTGCATCACGAATGCCTGGGAGACTTTAAGGTAATAGAGTTCACTTCTGGGTAGAATCAGTGAATGAAAATATCAGTCAAAGTTTTGAACGAGTCTAGCCGAGACGCTCTTAAGATCAAGTTTGAAGTTTTGGCGGGTGGCTGGCCGTGAATGATTATGGGCTATGCGGTTGACGGCTTTACTGCATAATATCGCGCTGAAACATGAATAATTGCGATGCTTTACATATGTGGAACATTTATATCCCGTGCTATTCCGCCGCTATTTTCTTTCGGTGTGCGAAACGGGCAGGTTTAACCTCAGGGTGTGACGATATGATTAGAGTTTAGTCATTCACTTCCATCATCCTCTCTACTGTGGTAAAAATATAAGAGAGTGATTATGGAGTGGAAGCTTTTGGTTCATTTATATTTCATAACATGAAATGGTAATCTGACCTATAGACATGTTCGCTATGGAAAGACGTCAGGCAGGCCACCTTTGCTGTGAAATGTCCTGACTGCTTAATTTCAATGGAAGCTCTGCATTAACTAAATCATTTAGAACTTCCGGGACCACCTCAGAACTCATTGTCAGGGAACAAATGCACTAATACATGGTTAGAGATGAAAACAAGCTGACAGCCATTATGCTTTTCCACCCCAATATCCTAAATCAGCCCAGGCGATCTAGCGTAATGCGATGTGTATTACGCATAAGCCATGCATGTTTGGGAATATGGCAAGCTGTTAGTGTGGGTTTGCATCAAATATTGAAAGAGTGTTTTGACAGCACAGTGGGTTGACTGGCATACATTAGCTATGTTGGGATATGTCAGCTTCAGTAGCTTACACCACATTGCTCAATTCATGGACTAATGTTTTTCATTTGAAAAGAATAATCATAATCTACTGTAAGGCTACTGGGGAATACAGCTGTCTTGATAAGGTGGTTGTCACATACAGTACAGCCCAGTATGGGTTGTATGCAACAAGATATTACAATATTCAGATTTGTTGCATTTCTTTCCATAGCAGCATACTCAGCATAGATTTTCTGCACCGTCATACTGACTTGTATTAACTTTGACCCCGTGCAGACATTAACAATACACGGGACAAGCGTGTTGGCTCCCTCACCAACATGACACGCGTGTGACGCGCCTGTCATGTGTGGGCCAAGTCAGTGACATTGTGACTGCGCATTTGCGTGCATGTGTGCGTGCGTGCACGCAGTGCTTCACTTTGACGGCAGGACGATTGGTCTGGCTTCATTCTGCAGGTCAGCTGGGGTTTAATTGTCAGCCTTAAATATTCATGGGCACATTGGGTAGATAAATGAAGGTATAAGCACAGTGTAACATTTTCAATAGGTCAGGCGTCACTGACTCTCCACTGGATACGATTTACTGTACGCACCCGCATCCACTGTAGCGCCAATTAATATGTTAAGAGTGAAAAGTAACCTTAATGGCATTTTCCATTTATGCATTATGAAGTAATCCTGAATGGGATGGATACAGTTAAGAAATGTAATAAAAAAAACTGAGCTTTACGAGGGTGTTTTATATAGGTATGAATCCAGATCATTTTAACATAGATGCTCACCTTTAATGCTTTTCCTCATTACTTTTTACCTGAGACTTGCTAGTTCTTGATAGCCTGGCCGTGTTAATCAAATACTTTTATAATTCTATTAATATAAAATAATAATAATATATAGTATTCATATTTGCAAGTCTTAAGTTTTCCACTGTCTCCCTGCCAGAAAAACTTAGCAGCGAGAATCCACTCTCGATAGTTGCTCCAGTAGCTTTGATAATGCCAACCATTTTATTTTTACGTTTACACCAACTGTACACTTTAGATTATTTTGCCATTTTGTATCTTACTTTGACACCGACCTCAACTACAGTAGACCTTTCTGATCAGAATCACTACCATGGCAACACATTCCGACCCAGACATCCAGCCTCGATTCCTCTCACCAAGGTTAGCATCCCCTCACCGTCCGCACCGCTATCGCTCTCCTTAATGGCTTATTTGATGATAATTAACCCTGAATCCTACAGAGATGGACCGGTGAGAGATGGATGGCCTGGCCGCCCCGCAACACCTGTTCAACTGCACGGTTCACAGCTACCAAGCCATGGCCAGATATGGCTGCCCCCCCTCCAGCCCTGCGCGGTAATGTCAAAGGCAAACACAGGTCTTCCCCAGCGGCCATGGTGTTCTGCATAGAGCAACATTGTGACCACAACCTCTGATTACAGTCATTATTCCAGCCATGGCTGGTCCTTTCCGAAGGGGGCATCCTGCAATCCCTTTTGTCCCAATTATCTCGCCCTGTCCGCTAAAACGTCTATTCATCTGTAGCCAGCCGACACATCGTGAATACAGATCTGCATCGTTTGATGTGAAACATATTTCCTCTGGCTGGCTTTTTCTTTGTTGGATGTATTCAGGGAAGGAAACAGGTGCACACATGCACGGGATGCTATATTAATTCAGGACACACGAGGACATTGTGACTGTGACTGTTGAAGTGACTCCAGTGGGCACTGAAGTAGGGCTGCAATTAACAACTATTTTAGCAAACCCATTGATTAATGAAAAAAATACACATTTCCCACGTTAAAGCTGTGTTCGGTAGGATTTGGCAGTTTCAACGAGAGCTAGCTAGAAACGAAGGAAAGAGAGCAAGATTTTGATCAACAACCCAAACCCTCTGCTCTCTCCACCTGGTTGGTCCGTCGTTGCGAAACCCATTGACAAACTGTTGTTTGTGCTCATTCATGTGAATGACAGGCAATGTAGAGTTTCCAGAGCAGTCAAGGAGAAGAGGCCCGGATTCGTCAGAATCTTTGGGTAGCTGGCAAAATCGAAGGGGCTTATCAACTAGAGAGAATACAGAAACAGAGCATTTCACTCACAGTGACAGACGTCTATTGCATTTCGAACAAATTACACTCAATTTATATAGCCCTAAAATCCCACTATATACCCACTAAATACTACTGATTTACACCACATAGGCTTTGCACACACAATGCAGCCTTTAGCCAGTGCAACTTGCATTGTGTGTAGAAAGTTAAATTTTGTGATGCACAATGTTTCTCATTTACTAGTGTGTACACTGAATGAATCGGCACCAAGCAACACATACAGTATTATTGGGCATCGTATACATCGTTCAGATTGTCAAATCTGACACTATGTATCAAGTTACTGTATATTGAAACATGATATTTATTACCGAAATGTGATATAACATTTCTCAGAATAGAGTTTATAATGTGTTAATTAGCATAAGATGAGGTCTTAATAAAGCCTATAAATCAATTACTATTTGGTTAACTGCAACAAACGCAACATTGCTTCAATACTTTTCTTCTGCCCCTGTGGGATACGTTCACTGTACATGCATACTGTAGCAATCTCTTCCAATAGTGACGGTGGGTTGAATACTGCTGCGTACAGTACAGACAAATGCTCTGGTAGATGGAGGTCTGAATGAGCATCGTAGAGTTGGCACAAGTAAAGGTGATATCAAAATGTTTTAAAATATACGTTTGGTGGAAGCTACAGGTTTAATTGATCATTAAATTATTTACTACTTAACAAGCTACTTGATTTGCAAAGTAGCAATTAAATAAAAGTGCCACGTGCTTCTGGGAACCGCTAGTTCGGTTCTGCACATACCTTCATTCTCTCGCTCCACTCAGTGAAGTGTGACGTAGGTCTAAATAAGCTTAGCCAGGCAACTAATTGATGAACAAATTAGTTTTTTTTTTTTTTTTTATATATAATCGATTAGTTGTTGCAGCTTTACATTGAAGGGCATTAGCTTTTTTTGTTGGTGCAGGCAGACATGAGTTCTCCTTTGGAGTGAGAAGATCTTACTGTATAATACAGTATATAAGAAATATATTACTTATCAACTAGTGTTCTAGAGATTTGTTTAGTTCTAGCACTAGCTTTGTCAAGGGCCTGATTTATGTCTAAATTAAATTACATGTTTACATGTTCGGAGCAGACTCCTGTGAGATTTGCACTCATATTGGTGTTAAATATGTGAATTAAAGGGTGCTGTCACAATACGATACACAGTTGCCTACTCAAACCTGCTCTCTCCAGGGTTTTTTACTTGTGTACTGTACCTCTAACAATACAATAAGCACAAGCGCTCCTATCTGAATATCACTTGCCTAATAGGATCTAATTGTAGAATATGACATCTTGAATAGCAAACCCTTGAAGGAATTGACTAGGCTGTGGACAAATTAAATTAAAATTGAAGCAATTGCAGGAGCTTTCAAAGTATAAATTAGGTATGTGTTCAAGATTTCATCAAGGAAACAAGACATCAAAGAGCGTGAAGCTTACAGAGGGTGCCAGCAACTAATTCAGCATTGTGTAAACGATGCCAAGTGCATCTTCGTTTCTACATGGATCTACCTGTTCATCGAGCTGTGTTGCAAGTTCAAATCATGACTCGGAGTGCCAGATCACGCAGCCAACGTCTCTTCATCATTCTCCATCCAGGCTGCTTGAGGTGTCGGGGGGGAAATGTCTCACAGATTTTTACAGCTCTGGACAGCGGTGGGCAGACTCAGCAACGTTTGTGACACTACTGCACAAAGATGCACGTGTCAGGGTGAGCAACGTAGATATGAAAGTACTTTCCTATCTACGTTGCTCACCCTGACGCGTGCATCTTTCCTTAAGCAGGAGAAGAAGATACTTGTTGAATTTGACAAATTCACATTTAGCTAATAGATTGACTACCTTCAAGTAGTACAGGTTATGTAGAACCAGAATTATGTACACTACAACTTAACTGTATGTATCCTCCTCATTCGGCTACAAACACGTGGCTAGCTATGTGTTTAACCTGCGCATCCTGTTGCCAGTGTTTAATCAAACGGCTCGGTGCTGTGGCTGAACGCTGCTTTGGAAACAGGCGCATCTGTCGTTGCTTGTCTCCAGGATTGTCCCTGTGTTTTCCTGCACTTCCCCTCCCAACCTGTGGATGTCTCCTCCTGCACCCTACGTTTTTGCCTCACTTATCCCACACCTGTATTCATTCCCTCGTGTGTTACATACTCTCTCCTGTGTCTGCCTAGGTTTGGATCATTTAGTCAATATCCCTTGTTTATTCTTGACCGTGTTTTTAACCTTTTTTTTGTGCTGCTAAACCGGTCATTAAATTATCTCGTTTCTGCACTTGGGTGCTCAATACAACCGCCGGATGTGACAGCACCAGGCCCTCACTCACTGGCAATCCAGGTCTGTGTTAACAGATTATCCTGTTTCTTCTTCTTTACTTGAGATGTTCCCCATACCCACTTATCTTATTGTATAGGCGGAGGCCTGTGGTCTTTCTTCTCGGCAAAAAAATTGGGTATTTCAGGAGTAATAATATATATAATCAAGTGCAGCAACGTGTTGTAATTTTTTTTCATAAACAGGAACCGGCGAACGCACACAACTAACAATGTAGCCCAAAGCAGATACACAGCGCCTTTTAATTTATGGGGAACTGAGCGAAACAAGCAGATGGAGCAGAAGGATGTGGAGGCAGGCTGCGGGACTCTTTCCTCTGTTCTCAGCTGAGCTCACAAACAACAGGAGCCAGCGAGGGAGTCCCATGGCGGGCGCGCACACACGCACGCACGCACACACTCACACACGCACACAAACGCAGGCACACATATGCACGCACACACACGCACGTACGCGCACACGCACACACACGCACACGAAAAACCGCGCACACGCAAACACAGGAAATGTGCTCACACACACAACAAAAATGCAAATATATACCTGCACCACACAGTAATGTATTTATATGTGCCAAATAGAGCAATAAAAATGCATGTGTGTGTGTGCGAGCGTATATACAGTGTGTATATACGAAGAGTTCAAATGCAAAACCTCTAAGTCCATCTGAAAAAACAGCAATTAGTAACTTTAAACTAGAATAAAAAGTTATATCTTCCAAAATTGTAAGATGATATTTAAATGTGTATATATATATATATATATATATATATACATATATATATATATTTTA
>JAODUH010005643.1:0-10022 GCA_027564835.1 Typhlichthys subterraneus | reverse complement strand
AGAGTTCTATTGAGGACTCTCTAAGGGGTCTGTCTCCTCTATATAATGTCTCTGGTACTTCTCCCATAGAGTTCTATAGAGGACTCTCTAAGTGGTCTGTCTCTGCTACATAATGTCTCTGGTTGTATACATAACTGCGTGCTGTTGGTCCAGTACTAGCCACGTCTCTGGGGACTCTCCCAGCTGGGCTGGTGGCATTCTTGTGACTCACTGGGTAAACCCTGTGCTGCGCTTCCAGGCGTTCCGTGTTGCGGAGGAGCAGCTGGGGATCCCGGCCCTGCTGGACGCGGAGGACATGTTGGCTCTGAGGGTGCCCGACCGCCTCAGCATCCTCACATACGTCTCACAGTACTACAACTACTTCCATGGACGCTCTCCGAGTGAGTCACTCACTCCTAAAGGCCGGGCGTTCTCCAGGATGCTTGCTAACCTTTTCATGTTTTTGTTGTTATTCCTACACGTTAGCCCTTTCAGATCTTTTGTAATAAATGTTGCTGTTTTGTTTTGTAGAGCGACTTTGAGTACCTAGAAAAGCGCTATATAAATATAAATTGTTGCTATTATTATTATTGTTATTATTATTGTTGCTGTGAGTGGTGTTCCCCACTTTCTTGTGTGCTGAAAACGTTATCACACACAACAATATCCTAGCCTTCGCAATGTATTCCCAATCTGTGGGGTGGAGCTTCTGAGGGAACACAATACTCGTACCTCACTGAAGGGAGAGGTGTTTTTGTTTTGATGGTTCAACAGCTTTCTTCAGAATGACTATATCTTTTAAGTTTTTTTAAAAAAGACATTTTTTTTTCCCCCTAACATCCATTACACCGGTTTGTTTCAGATTTCCATGAAACCGGTCACAGTCTAATAGACCTAGGGGGTATTTGCATACGTATTTGACACGTAGCAGGAAACACTTAGACCAGTGCTGCAACGCCGTAGAAACACTTTGTACACTTTATAAACACACCTGCTCGATATGCAAATGTTTAATTGGCCAATCATGGCAGCAAGCCATTGCATAACAGCCTGATGCAGGCATGCACAATACGCTCAGTGGTGTTCAAACTAAACAGCAGTACGGGAGCTCCAGAGTGTCTACGGTTTGAGCATCATATAGAGAATGGTGTAAAAACAAAAAACACATTCCTTCTTGTTTAATGAGAGAGGTCAGAAGAGTGACCAGACAAAAGAAATGGGGAACTGGAACAGTTTTTTATTTTAATTTAAATTTTTTGGACATATGCACTCAAGTATATGTAAAAAACAAACAAAAAAAACAATAGAGGTTGTTTTAAAAGAAGTGGAACCTAAAAGAGGTTGTAAAAAAGATAACATGTAATTGTATATCACGAACGTCGGTGTATGGGCTTGGGGGAGGGAGTTATACAGTGAGGGCTTTGTGTCTATGAGATGAGTATTTTAAACAAAAAGAACATTCAAATAGATGGACAAAACATAATGCAGGCACATACAGTAGCCCATCACTACACCTATGTTTTAAAGGTGTATTTATGGATGCTGGACAAAGATTATTGGCATTTGAAGTCGTAGATATTTGCTGAATTTGGCAGTAAGTGTATCCGCTTACGATCACTGACTCCAACTTTTTCAGGGGACCTGTGACCCCCCCCCATAAGTCTCAGCCATAACGGTTTATGTTTGTTCACTTGTCTCTGCTTGTCATCTTTGAACAACACAACATTTGGACGTATGCCTACAATGACAACAACGTGTCTTCTTCTTCTTCTTCTTTTATCCTGTAGTCGGTGGTATGGCCGGTGTTAAGCGCCCGGCCGAGGTCTGTCAGGAGGAGCCGTCGGGGAAGAAGAACCAGCCTGTGGCCGCTAAGGTCTTCCCCTCGTCTAACCCTACCAGGGAGAACCAGCCCCCTCCCTCCTCGCGCATAGCAAACGCCCCCTCCTCACCCAAGCAGGACAGCAGATGGACTCAGGTTGGTTCTACTGTGTCCATAGCACTGAATGAGTAAATAAAGTTCTGCACTAGCGTCACACCCGAATTATAGCTACAGACTTTGTGATTGATTCATGCTAGATGCCAATGAAATTAGACTTCCTTACATCCTGAAAGATGTCGAGCTTACAGGGGTCTATCTATCAGATGAGTTGCCTAGGTGACGTAGTGCTGATGGACAGAAGAGGCTGAGACTAGGGTCTATGTATCAGACGTTCAGCAGAGTTGCCTAGGTGACGTAGAGCTGATGGACAGGAGAGACAGAGACTAGGTTGTTCCAGATGGTCAGTTTATGTGTCCGGTTGGTTGTTAACAACTTCCCTGTCTGGCAGCCAGCCAGTTCGGCTCACTGAAGGACCGTTACGTTGGAAATGTAAACGTGTAATGTTTGACTTGGCCTGGTCATGATGATGTTTAAAGCGGATTAAAAAAAGGTAAAATCTAAAAATATATTTCTAGGATCTAGGGAAACAAACGACATAGCGTGCCATGAGAACTCCTTGGCTTTGTTGATATGATTGTTACCATAGATACTGTGAAGTTGGTGATCTGCCAGTACACTGCTAGTTAGAGGGATTTTCCTGACACTGTTGATTGCTTTACATCCGCGGCTTGATTTATAAGTGTACTGCAACTACAGTAAAGAATCAGTTTTTATTGGTAGTATTCAAGTTCTACTGAAAGTCAGAACTTGTATGAAGTTATACTGAAATATTTTTTTATAAACTGTTGGAACTGTCGTTAATCAAGCTCTTCTTTCAATCAGATAAACGTTTTCACTTCCCTTCTCTGTCTCCCTCTTCTCTCCTCACTGTCAGAAGAATGTTTTGGTGGAGAACACGAATCAGATGGGCACTCTGAACAACAAGTGTGTGTCTTGCAACAAGCACGTTCACTTGGTACAACGACACCTAGTGGATGGGAAGCTCTATCACAGGAACTGTGCAAAGTAAGACTCCCTCTAATTTGTAGTGGTTTTTGTTCTTATTAAAGGCTTAATGTGTCATTAGTATTATTATTATTATTATTGTGCTTAACTTTGGCCACAAGAGGGTCATAAAACAGTGTTCCCAAGACACATTTTGAACACAGTGAAATTGGGGACCCTCAACATCTGGAATCACTCAAACAGACTTTTATTAGACACCCATCCCTAACTAGAGCTCGTCTCGTCGATCTATATTTCTCACATATTTCACCAGGAACGTCGGGTTTGGGCCGGTTCGGGATTAATTTACTAATCAATACAAATACTCTGCAGCGTGTTTAAGCCGCTTGTACCTTTCCCCCTCGCTGATACGTTGTTATATGGAGAGAAGCGCCAACATGCTGGTTGATGCTTATATTTATTCCATTAACGTTGAAAACGTTAGAATGACTCCCTATCCTACAATAGATTCAGGCTGCATCTCTGTGCTTCATCAAGGCCAGTAATGTGTTATTTACTTAACTGCTGGCTCAACATCGTAGCCAAAACAACATTTCACATTTGTTTCTTCTTTTTATCACCATCCAGCAAGCTGGTCAGTATACTGTACCATTTAGTACCAGACGAGTCAGCAGCACTCTCTAGACTAGAGCTCTGCAGCATCTAATACTCACGGCAAAGAATTTCTAATTAAATATCGGGCTGTAATCGGGTTGGGGCTTCGGGGACATGCGTCCCAAACCGAACCACGTGCTGGTTCGGTTTGGGACGCATGTGTGTGTCTATATGTGTGTATATATGTGTGTGTGGCGTGTGTGGCCTGAAGGTTAGGATAGCACTGGGTGTATAAATGTATTTCATGTATTGTTTATATGAATGCTGTTGTTTCAAATACATTTAAGAGGCTAACACAGAGAACAAATTATGCACAGCAGTCCATAAAGTGTCACCTCATGGAACGAGTGTTATTGAAATAACGAGTGTTATTGAAAGGAGACAATCGTTCTTCACTTTACTCATCACACTTCCCGTTTAAACAGAAGTTCCACCAACGAGCTTGGACTCATTGTTCTCACTGACATTCTGTTCCCGCATACTCCCGCAGATGAACATCTCTTTATGTATTTGTGTTTTATGATGATGATGATAGTGTAGAGGTAGTGATTATGATGGATTTTAATAATGATACATTAAGCTTACAAACCCATTGAAGCAACAGCTTTTCATGCAAGGTATCTCTCTCTGTTCCGGATGTCATGGTGATTAGATGCAGCAAAGAAAACAATAGTGCTCAGATATAACACCCCCCCTGCATAGCATGTATAGCACCAGCCCAAAGGGGACTGGTCTTCTCAAACTGGATGAGGGAAATCCACCATGGAAGGGTTCTGTCTGTTTTTCAATTTGACCTAATGTAATTTTTACTCATCCTTGTTTTATTTATTTAATTTGATAATTATTTTAGTTGGGAAGCACCTGCGTACATGTGATCCCTCCATTGTGTAACGCTCTTTGAGCTGCGGTCATTGTGTGAAAGCTGCTGAACAAATAAAGCATATTCTCCTCCAGGTCTGCTACCAACGCAGCTCTGCGAGACGCCGGCGTGTCCAGTCATGTTGCTGCCCTCTCCTCCACCGCCACGCCAACCTTCACCAGTAAGACCTCTAAAACAGAGACCCCCAAGCCAACCTTCACCAGTAAGACCTTTAAAACAGAGACCCCCACGCCAACCTTCACCAGTAAGACCACTAAAACGGAGACCCCCACGCCAACCTTCACCAGTAAGACCACTAAAACGGAGACCCCTACGCCAACCTTCACCAGTAAGACCACTAAAATAGAGACCCCCTCCCCTACGCCAACAATATTGACCAGTAAGACCGCTAAAACAGAGACCCCCACGCCAACCTTCACCAGTAAGACCACTAAAATTGCCACCACCGCGGTCGCATGGGGCGATTTGCAGCCGGTTGCAGCCCCGAGGACGTCTGTGATTGCGGCCAGAACGCGCGACGCCAAGCTGACCTTCCTGCTACAGCCAGAGGAGGCGGCGGGGAGCGGGAGCCGGAGCACTGCGGGCTGGACCGACGTCGGCCAGGGCCTTGGGGGAAGCGCAGGAGGGGGAACACCGTCCCCTGTCGCTCGGGCCGACGAGAAGAGCCGGGCGGCGGCTTTCATCTCCAAGAGGCTGATGGAGGAGAACAACAACACCACGAAGGGGGCGTTGCCAGGGTCGACCAACAGGTAATAACTGTACTTTGTCCTTAGTTTCACGCTGGTTTCTTTGACAAATACACAAGTGACAAACACAATTAATGAAAGTGTGCGGATAAATGTGCGTATTATCAGCCAAAATAGCCAGCCTCAAGCCTGTAAATGTCAAGTATTGCTTTTGCTTTGGACTCCTGAAGGAAAGTGATTTCATTGTTCGAGCCAAATAAATGATGAAAATCAAAATCCTTTTCTCAGAAATAGCCTTCCCTATTGAACTGTTGAAACAGTATTGCACTTAATGATGAAAGATTTTTGACCAGAAGCTTACAATCTCTTTTTCAAGCTGTGCTGTTGTGGCTTTATCTGCTCTATGAACCGCAAAAACCTCTGCTACATAAACGTTAAATATGCGTAGCTCTAGCAAAATCTGCCCCCTGCTGGTGATGAATGGTATGTAATACTCCAGTGTCATTCATTCAGATATTCCCCAGTGGAGGAGACTCCAAAGAAGGAGTCAGGAGGACTCAGAACAAGAGTGAAACTGAAGCCAAACGCCTCGCTTCTGGCTGATTCACACACCTTTCCTGCCGACCTCTCCACCATGCCTCCCGCCACCATCGCTCCAGGTTCTTTCAGGGATACACAAAGCATATTACAGTAGATGGCGTCATTTCCGTACCGGAATATTAGACGCAATTTGTCATAAAGAAGGTTAGGGGAAAAAAAACATGTATTCATGTTCTTAAGTCGCATTTAAAGCCAAAAAATGATTAAGAAAAAAATGTTTTATACATTCAAATTTTTTACTTGCACGTAATATGCATTTTTACTTGGACATTTATATAACCTTGCTATTTATGTGATGTATTTTACATTTACAGTATATTTATACTATTACATTTTAAACATTTTAATTTGTATGCGGCTGCATATTCCTTTCAGTGATATAGTAGCTTGTCACGTGTCACAGTGCCATCTATTGGCTGTAGGTTGTACGGCATAGACATAACAGAAATACTGTCTGTTAGGAATATACAGTAAGTAACAGGACCAGCCAGACAACAAACAGTCTTTGACTTGTTTAGACACTTCCCCCCCAGGCAGAGCGTGGAGATATCAGTCTCAAGGGTTAAGACTGTTGGGGTTAATCCAGCCGTAACACTAGTCAGCTGTTATAGCGTGTGATTACTGATTCAGGCTGTCTTATCATTTGCCCTTGACCACATAATCCTTACTGGATCTCCTCCAGCACGAGCTGTGCTGATGAACTTCCTGGCTAGTACATCATTCCACAGCCAACCTTGGGAAATCACAAGGAAATAACAGACCTGTGTGAACAATGCCTGAAGTCGTCTGGCCATCTTGGGAAATTCCACTTGCGATTGAGTCATTTTGCAGAACTGAATATTGTGAGAAATGCTGCATAAAGAATGCAATGGAACACTGCATGATAAGAGAACATGCTACATATTAATGCCATGGAACGATGCGTGATGAGGAACATGCTACATATTAATGTCATGGGACAATGCGTGATGAGGAACATGCTACATATTAATGTCATGGGACAATGCGTGATGAGGGAACATGTTTTATATCGACAGGGTGAAAAGTTAACACCCTCTTGTTGATCTCTGCAGCCTCAGGACCTGGTGAATCCCCTGCTGGATGGAGGTCCCGCCTCAAACCCATCGCCAAGGAAACCACGTAAGACCTTTGACATCCCCTTCCCCTAGCATCACGAGACCATCCTGATGTTGCCAGCTTTCACTTTCAATTTTCTGTGAGAATCAGTCTGGAGCGCTTGGAAGTGACTCAGGCCGGTAAACTTAGTGTGTTGCCAAGCAGCGTCGTAGTTTAGCTACGGCGTGGTTTAGCTGTGATGTAGGCAACTTGGAAGCAGTGATTATACAATATACCATCGGTTTTATTAGAATGTATTAGAAGAGCAAAGGCTTTTCTCAATGGAACATATGTTTCCTCTCCTCCCGACTTTTCTACTGTAAGAGAGGATAACAACAGACTCTCATGTTTTCTTGAAAGGCCTACACCCTGTTGAATTGGTTCCAATGGACGGCTCCCCAGATGGATCTGTCCAGCAGACACAGATGTCTGGTCTTGTCAGGTTACTCTTCCCCAGAAAGTTGTTCATTGTCGGTTGACATAAAATGAAAAGAATTAATATAAACTGAAAATGACTTATTATTATTATTATTATTATTATTATTTAACCAGGTAAGCTAATTAAGAACAGATTCTCATTTACAACAGCGGCCTGGTCAAGACAAAGAGCAAATGTGCAGGACCACATACGTAGAGTACTGTACACACTCTTATGTTTATACACGTGCACACAGGTATTAATTTAAACATTGCTTTCTCTGCAACATTTTGGCCTTTTATATCACTGAAGGCTTTTTGCAAAACACCTTCCACGGTGAAGATGTTGGCTTGTAACATCGTCTACGTGCGCTATCTCCTTTGTGTGACGTCAGCGTTGTGCTGTTATCTCCATTGTTTACATGAGGTGTTTTTCTTTACATAGTTCTGCTGTGTTTTCATGTAGACAAAGATTTATTTACATTTATAATATACCGTTTCAAACAAGTAGTCGAGAGTTGACCATGAAACAATGTGAGAAACGCTTACAACCTCTGGAACTTTCCACCCGTAAAACAAATATATTTGTGCGTTCTTGTCAGTTGGCAAGGCAGTTTCAGAAATACAGGATTACCTCCTCCTGGTCCTTTGTTCAGGTTACACCCTGGAAACTCCACAAGCTAGCTATGTATACTGTGCGTGGGTGCTAGCTTTCACTTTGAATCTCCCTTTCTTGACTCTTCCTTTTCAAATAAAGACTTTTGTATCCTTAACATTATTATTATTATTATTATTATTGTTGTAATTATTATTTATTTATGGACTGTGTTTCTCATGAAGTCTTGTCTCCACTCTATCTTCTCTCTCTCGTCTGTCCACAGACCATCTGGTCCTGCTCAGATGTCCCCCCTGCCCTCTGCCATTAAACAGGCAGACCCCTTCTTCAAGGTCTGGTCTGCTGGACCAGCGAAGACCCAGACTCCTCAGGGTCCTACTGCCCCTCCTTCACACAGAACACCTGACGACAACCAGACCAAAGAGGGTAAGAGGGCTTCTTGGCCCCTTATGCTTGACGCATGAGGCTGTAGGAATGCTTAAATAAGTTTATTTAACTCAATGCATCTATTTTATTTGTTTGCGTGCTTGTTATTGGTTCAGCGCCGTTCAAACTCAATGCATTTCCAAGTGCTTCACATCAGGAAAGATTAAGAAATATAAGATGATTTTAGAAACAACCATAAACCAGAATTACAAGGTACAATAGAGCCATGAAAGAAGTAAAACACACACATTGCATTTGACCTCTAGTCAAAGACGCAGCAGTGAACGTCTCAGAAGAGAGTCAATGAATAATCTACACAAATAACAAATGTTATATTATTATTGTTGTCTGATTTTCTCTGTCATTCCTTATTTTCAGGCTCTGTGACATCAAATGGGACCAAGACATCGTCCAGCAAGGTACTATTATTGGCCTGTCAGTAGTATTATAGTATCATATTATTGAGATTAAATATACTTGTCTTGTTAAACAAGGAAATAATCAGATCCCAAGAAGAACCCAAAAACGTGCAAATAAAATAAAGCAATGCCCAAAGTCACTGCATATAAGATGCGGATGTGACAACACTGCCCCCTGCAGGCTCATGCATGTATCTACCCTTCCCTGTTGCTGTTTTAAACATAAACAATGTGCTGTGGTGGGAATGAATGTGGGGTGTTATACAACACAGAGATAATGGTACATTAATCTACTGTGTGTTACACAGAGACAACACATTTAAATTCTTTCCCATCTTCAGCTGCATGTTTTTACATGGTGCGTGTGCGTGCGTGTGCATCCCCAGAGCAAGCCAGACTACATCCCTAAAGACGATATTATGAGAGAACTGCAGGAGATTGAAGACTGTCTCAATGAACTGGAGCAGAGAGGCGTGGACCTGGAGAAGAGGCTTCGTCACAGCGAAGAGGGTAAAACACACTCTCCTGTACAGTCCATTGTTGCATACTGGAAGCCACTCGCAGATGTACAGAATATAGTGTATGTGGATAGCATCCCAGGGGTGTGTGGTCAGACCCTCTTAACGCCTTCAGAGAAGATGTGACCAAAATGAGACAAGAATGCTATTTTAACTTAAGAAACGTGTCCCCTTTTATATAGGACAAAAACATTTTTACTTTAGTTTCACAAATAAACATCAGACAATATATTAAATGCATATCTGAAGTACATAAGCATCTATATGTGTTCTTGCTAATTTTCTAGGCACAGGAAAGGTTCTGTCTTTGTTATCCAATCATAACTGCTCATTTAGCGGTGAAAAATAGCGGTAAAACAAAAAACACATATGAAATTCTTGTTTGTTTTTATTTATTTTATTATTTTATTTAACAAAGGCACAACAAGATAGGCTGTGGCTGTCAGTGTTTTCCAAGCACTCTTGCATTGACAAGTGAATTTGTGTTGAAAAGAGCAGTTGAGATTTAGCGGTAGGACAGTATCAGCTGCTGATTTAAATGTGTGTGTGTGTGTTTCAGAGGGAGAAGAAGACTCTTCCATGGACGAGGTGATGATTGAGTGGTTCGCCCTCATCCGGAACAAGCAGCAAGCCATGAGGCGAGAGTCTGAACTGGTTTACATGTAAGTAGCATGTTGGTCTGCATGTAAGTAGCATGTTTGGTCTACATGTAAGTAGTGGACAGAAGCTGAGACTAGGGTCTATGTGTCAGACGTTCAGCACAGAGTTACCTAGGTGACGTAGTGCTGATGGACAGAAGAGGCTGAGACTAGGGTCTATGTATCAGA
>JAODUH010005642.1:0-10022 GCA_027564835.1 Typhlichthys subterraneus | reverse complement strand
TAAAGCGATTGCAATACCGCTCCCGCTGCTCCGATTCTCCGGCCAATCTCTCGCTCCATAGTCCCCTCACTTGCGAAAAAGACCCTGAGGTACTTAAACTCCTTCACTTGGGGTAAGGACTCATTCCCAACCTGGAGTAGGCACTCCATCGGTTTCTGGCTGAGAATCGAAATTATGTAAACAACAAAATGTAATAACACCTAATCAAGGGATTCATATGTGGAAGGACTTGTGTCTTTATCAATAGCCAAACATCTCCATTTAGATTGAACTAATGTTGTACCTTTCCTCATAATGAAGTCATGTTATGGGTTTGTTTTCTTCTGCGTTTACTTGCATTATTAAAATGTAATATGGGTTTGATGTGCAAAATAATTAGGCAAGGGATAAGGAACGATAGTAAGTAGCAATTTCCATTTCATCTAGGTTACTTGATCTTGTAGTGAACTGTGTCAGAAACGCAAAACATTACAGTTACGTTTTGCATGTTGAACAGACAGTTTATACAGTGGTTCCTTCCTTGATTACACCTAATTGTAAGCCTTTAAATGCACTATATTTCCAAAAGTTTTGGGACGCCTGCCTTTACATGCACGTGAAGGTTAATGGCATTCCATTCTTAAGTCGTAGGGTTTAATATGGAGTTGTCCCACCCTTTGCAGCTAACAGCTTCAACTCTTCTGGGAAGGCTTTCCACAAGGTTTAGGAGTATGTTCATGGGAATTTTTGAACATTCTTCTAGAAGCGCATTTGTGAGGTCAAGCACAGATGTTGGATGAGAAGGCCTGGCTCACAGTCTCTGCTCTAATTCATCCCAAAGGTGTTCTATCAGGTTGAGGTCAGGACTCTGTTAAGGCCAGTAAAGTTCCTCCATACCAAACTCTCTCATAGATGTCTGTTTGGACCTTGCTTTGTGCACTGGTGCACAGTCATCTTGGAACAAGAAGGAGCCATCCCTAAACTGTTTCCACAAAGTTGGGAGCATGAAATTGTCCAAAATGTTTTGGTATGCTAAAGCATTAACAGTTCCTTTCACTGGAACTAAGGGGCCAAGCTTAGCCTAACTGCTGAAAAACAACCCTACACCATAATCCCCCCTCCACCAAACTTTACACTTGGCACAATGCAGTCAGGCAAGTACTGTTCTCCTGGCAACCGCCAAACCCAGACTCGACAATTGGATTGCCAGACAGAGAAGCATGATTAGTCACTTCAGAGAACACGTATCCACTGCTCTAGTATCCAGTGGCGGCGTGCTTTACACCACTGCATCCAACGCTTTGCATCGCACTAGGTGATGTAAGGCTTGGATGCAGCTGCTCGGCCATGAAAACCCATTCCATGAAGCTCTCTACGCACTGTTCTTGAGCTAATTTGAAGGCCACACATTGTTTGGAGGTCTGTAGCTATTGACTCTACAGAAAGTTGCCGACTTCTGCACACGGTGCGCCTCAGCATGCGCTAACCCTGCTCTCTGATTTTATGTGGCCTACCACTTATTGGCTGAGTTTCTGTTGTTCCCAATCACTCTGTTATAATACCACTAATAATAATAATCATACCAACAGTTGACTGTGGAATAATTAGTAGTGAGGAAATTTCACAACTGAACTTATTGCACAGGTAGCAACCTATCACAGTACCACTTAAATTCAGTGAGATCCTGAGAGCAACCCATTCTTTTACAAATGTTTGTAGAATCAGTCTGCATGCCTAGGTTCTTGATTGTATACATTTGTGTCCATAGAAATTATTGGAACACCTGAATTCAATAATATTGAGGGGTGTCCCAATACTTTAGGCAATATAGTGTAAGTTTTTAATGACTTTGAATTGCATTGCTATTTAAAGATTATAGTATCTTCCTTCCCATTAGGGACTGAGTTAATATGAACTTGACTAGAGACATTCCTTCATGAATTTTAGAATAACTAAAAGATGAATAGACATCATAGAGGTTCATGGATTGACTCCGTAAGTGCGTGGTTGTGACGTTTGGCCTTGTGCAACTTCTCTCTAGCTGTGTCTAAACTGAGTCTTAAACACCTTCTAAATCCTCTTGTGTTGCTAGAGCACATGACCAAGCTTTCAGAGCTGTGCAGGCTGTAGGCAGTAAGGTTTCTGAGGGAACCTTGTTGTGCTGTCACATTCCTGCATCATTACAAAACCCAGCAACACAAGGAGGACTTTACCATGGAGATGAGGGCTGCAAACACTAGTAAACACTATTTATTTAAAGCTGACATACATAACTACTCGAGTTAGACTTTGCTGTATATAATGAGACTTAGCATTTGACCATTTGATTAAAGAAACAAAACAACACCATAGGGATATTTTATCATTTTTACTAGCCATATGCCATCTTAGGAAATGTGTACAGGTAGATACTGCTTTTTAATTGGTCAAAACCCTTAACTAACATTTTGGACTGGACAACTAAGTGAGTTTTACTTAAACATGTAAGCTATGCCTTTCTTCATGCTGGGGCTCAGTATGTCTTGTGACTGAATGTTTGGCTAGTTCCTTATTTAGGCACCTAAACACACCCCAAGGGCCAGGGACAGTGTATTGTAGCTGTAGACCTGATCTTTGACCTTAAGAGAGTAGATCACTGCTACAGGACGTGATTTTATTTTAGTGCACATTAACAATGCACATTAATCAGCACGAGCACTTTGGTAAATGTAATGGTAAATCCACTATGTAAATGTGCCACATACAGGCCACACAGGCTGATGTTAATCTCTAGTCCCTGGCAACAGACCTTTTGGTTTGGTGTTTCTATTATTATCCAGCCAGTATTCATTTCTGAATACAATGTGAATGTGTGTGTGTGTGTACACACACACGACAGTCAGCCACACACTTGACTGCTAGCCTGTTTCCTCCAACAGCACAGGTGATGTCGCTCTGCTGAACTGCACGGCCATCGTCAACACCAGCAACGAGTCGCTAGGCGACAAGAACCCCATCTCTGACAGCATCCATCAGCAGGCTGGGCCAGAGCTGCGGAACGAACTGCTAAAACTCAAAGGTACAATTAAGGCACCACCTGTGTACAATGGAGAGCTAAGCCACACAGGACGAACACTAGTCCATGCCCATTGATACTATCATTATAACAGGCTGGGTTTGTTTCTCTCAGTCCCTCCTTTAGTACAAAATGCTGTAGATTGGGCTCAGCTGAGCAATGCCAGGTATCTTGGACAGCTGAGCAAGTTGGGCAAAGCAATGCTGTATATGTAATCAGCTCAAAGCCAATCATTAAGAAGGCGTGTCCCTGCCTTACAGACGCACAAACAAGGCAGAATCGGTGACAGTTTATTGATTAGGAAGGGAGTGGTTTAATTCAAAGTATAATCAGTCTTCAGAGATGTGTCCCCTTGCTATAATGGTGTTAATGTTGGTGTTTCCTCACAGGGTGTCGGACAGGCGACGTGAAGATGACCAAAGGGTTTAACTTGGCAGCACGCTTCATCATACACACCGTGGGGCCCAAGTTCAAGACAAAGTACAGGACAGCAGCTGAAAGCTCTCTCTACAGCTGCTACAGAAACATCATGCAACTAGCCACGTAAGAACCAGTTATGGAAACAAGCCAGTCTAAGCATCTGTGGGGGCAGAGGGGGGTGTAACAGTTCAAAAGGAAAATGGGATGTAAGCGTGCTAGAAAATTAATCTGGTAGATGTGAATGTAAACTGTATCACCTGGGCAAATACATTTATGGCCAGATTCAGATTTACTAAAGGTTTGTGTGAATAAATCTGTTTGCAAACTTGATATCACTCGCAAATAACACGTGAGCTGATTTACTAACGGTGTGCACAGAGGATGACGTCTTTCAAAAGTGCAAAGGTAGCAGCACGTTTTGTTAATTTGCTGCGTTTGTCTTAATGAATATGCAATTCGCGGAGCGGTTCAATGTTAACGTGGAAAATAATGAGAGGGGAACATGCAAATACATACATTTACACCTGCAAGAAAAACTTTGAATATCTGCTTCCAGACATTTACAGTATACAATATATAACATCGGGATAAAGTGTGGGTTTACGGGTTTATGTGTGTGTGTCGGTGGATGAGGTTGTGTTCTGTGGGCTTTCTGTTGCAGTTAGCTGCACTTGCACAACATTATAGAGCTTTTCTGTAGGCAGTTTGCTTGTGTTGAATCAGTCCTCTCAGATGTGATCTCGCTACTCATGTTGATTGGATTAATGTTCTAATGATTCTGCTGTACACTACAGTATATGAATGAATCCCCAGTTGTGTGGAACAAAAGGCTTATGTTTTTGCTCACCTCATTAAAACCATGTTCCCAAGATAGACCAGCACGCACACACACACACACACACCTGTGTATATGTATGAGAGGGAGAGATTGCAGAGAGACCATAGAGATCACAATGCCGCCCTAAACATTTGTGTTAATGTGGGACGTTCATGCGATGTGAAGTGACCTGCGGCGTGGCCTGTTGTTACAGAGAGCAGTCCATGACATCTGTAGGCTTGTGTGTGGTGACCACAACCAAAAGAGCCTACCCACTAGAAGACGCTACACACATCGCTTTCAGTAAGGCACACGCACACACACGCACGCACGCACGCACACACAGTTTAACCTCACATTTTTTAAACCCTGAGCACTCACCAGCAGCTTCCACTAAAGCGCCCAGGTAATATTTTGGAATTTACAGCCACATTTTCTGCGTCAATCAGATATGTTCAAGCCATCTTATAAGAAGGTATATTTGAGGGTTGGTGTCCTACAACAGCAACCTAATGATACTGTAACTGCACTTGGGACATGAGGAAAGATATTTTTAATCGCTTGGGGAATTGCCTCTGTTGCTGGTGGGGGAGAAAATGCTTTTCATTGTAGTCACATGCACAAACACTCACCCAATTCTGCTTGGCGCTGGTAATATTGTCTAGTTAACAATAATACATTGAGACACGCTATCATCTTTTATGGCTGTTTCAGAACATCTGAAAAAACTAACTTGATTTACTATACATATAAATTTCTTAAAGTATCTTAACAATATGTGTGTTTGTAGGAACAGTGCGTAGGTTCTTAGAGAACCATGGGAATGGCATCGAGGCAGTGGTGTTTTCTGTGTTGGAGACAGAAGAGGTGAGGCCTTTGATCTTTCAGCCTGCGCTGTCCTGTGAAGTAGCCTACAGTATTAGCACCCTAATGAATGCTTTAGCCATGTATTTATGTATGGAACACAGGTTACACAGGGGCTCACAAGCCTGTATTTTATGCAGGGAATCAACTGAGCCTCATATAAACTACAGGTGGACAAAAACCACCATATTTCCTCATTAGACAATACATTATATATCTATCTTATTACTTTAAAATTAAAAATTCTCACTGCTACTATTTTATAAGTGAAGTTGGCACCCTATATGAGAAGAATGCAAATTAAAGTATTTTGATTAGTTTGTGCATGCAAAAGTAAAAGTTTTGTGCGCAAATCATTTTAGAGAAGTAACCAGTTTAAATGTACATGTTAAGCCTATATGAGCAATTCGGCCCATTCTAGCGAGAGACAATTGGGAGGACAATGAAGTCATCTGTTTACATCAAATACACTTCAATAAACCTTAAATGAATGAAGCACAAATGTTTGTTTTAACATACATAGATGATGCACAAACGAATGCAATTAGTAAAATATTAGAATAACATTAATTGGGGATGCTGAGGACATCACACCATTGCAAAAGTCGTAATGTTTAAATTCTCTAAAACGGTTTGTGCACAATGTTTTAGTTTGCGTGCACAAACGACTAGAACTGCTGGAATTCTGATTAATATCCAACTCCAACTTCATGGAGGTTGTGTTGTCTTCCCAGCCGGTGTACAGGAAGTTGCTGCCTCTGTACTTTCCTCGGTCAGAAGACGAAGAGAGGACCTGCCTGCCCCTCATTCCGGCCGACATCGGTAACTCGGAGGGTGAACCGGTCGTCCCAGAGAGACAGATCCGCATCGCAGAGAAGCCTGGCACCCTGGAAGGTAGATTGACAGGATACAAATGCTGGGTGCATACTCATGTGAAAGGATGTCTTTCTGGAATGACGTGTGGCTGAAACACCATTACACAAATGTTGTTTTGTTGTGAATACAAGCTCCTCCTCCCATCTCTCTGTTCTCACACTGACCCACCCCTATGTCCCCTGACACATTTTGGTACAGGGCTTCATAAAGTTTACCAACATTAATCATAATTAATTTCCATCATCCTCCTATATTATAATTTGTATTTTATTTTCTGACTTTACATTTAGAATGAACCTATGGACTTTTGCAGACAGTTACAGAACAGTCCAAGACACTACATAACAAGTCTTGAAATACTATGCCACTACACACTCTCAGAAAACACAGACATGCAACAACAAACTCGATGTACTTTAGAGTCAAGTGTTTGGGAGGTTTTATGTAAAGCTCATGGTGGTGTAACGCATTGAGCTTTGTGTTGTCCAGAGAGACTAAGAAGAGTGTTTCCTTCCTAAAACAGCCAATCTGTTAGCTTGTCACCCATCTTGTCAGTTTGTCACGCGGCCAGTCTGCAAGTTTGTCCGTTAGCCAGTCACTTCTAGATGAGCATGGGAGAATAACCCTGACCCTGAGTCAGTGGAACATCTGACTGGCTCCTTATCTCGTGCCAATGGACAGAGGTGGAAAGCAATAAATTATCCTTACATACTGTAAGCAATACTGTTAAATATTCATGTATTCAAGTATTTTGTCAAGTAATATATTTATGAAGTGACCTTCAAGTAAAAAATAGCTTATACTTATTAAAATGCGATTTCATACATACATACATACATACACAGTGGATAGAAAAAGTCTACACACTCCTAAAAAAAGCCATGGTCTGCAGAGAGCTGCCAAAGCAGGGCAAACCCCCTTGAAGATTTCATTTTGTTTTTCAATTCAATTGTTCACATTATAGGTTCTGACATGATTTATCTTTGTCTCATTCTTTTACATCACAAAAACCGGACATTTTAACAGGGGTGTGTAGACTTTTTATAGCCACTGTATATATTATGTCTGCCAGACACAATTAAAATGTAATTGCGAATAATCTATGCTTTCTGTAAATAATTGCAATGAATTATTTGAGTATTCGCATAATACCTGTTCAAATTTTTACCTAAATGTTTTTTTCTACTTTTTCAAGTGTTTTATTTTATAATAAGATTTTCCAGCTTTATGCAAATTATTATATTTATTAAAAAATAAAATGAATAAATCAAAAGGCTCAAATCTTGGATGAGTTGGTATAGGTGCTTGATTTAGTTACTTGATTTACTTTATGTGCTTTCTTTAACAAAAATAATACTTAAGTAAAAGCAAAAAAAACATGTTAGAAGTATTTGAAAATGCCACTAAATTACAATATAAGTAGTACCTATACCTCTGCGGTGGCTATACGCAAACAGACAAACGTGCACCCGTTCACAAAGACCAAAATGTAAAAGGTGACGCATTTAGTCACTACCATGAAACAGATACAAATATCATATTTTTTATACGCGCACACAAATATGCATTCTGTTACATAAGCCCATGAATACACAAGTCCGTAGCACAATAGCTTACTGAAGGTCCTTGATGTATTCTGGGAGTTTCTTTGTGTCTGAGGACTCCCTGTCCGAAATGACAAACACAGTGCAGGTGTTCTCATGGCAGAGAGAGGAGCTACACAAGATTAATGTCCTTCACTTAGCAGGCATGGGGGAGTTAATGTTGGGTCTCACTGAGGTACTTTCCCTCTTCCATCTCCTGGATAAAATAATTAATTTTGTTATTACCTTGCCCTGGTCACTGTACCAATACTTTTGCATTAACTCGACAGCAGTGTGCACTGGTACTTTATTTTTACAGTTTCTTACAGTTCTTTAGATTCCTTTATTGTTTTTGTTACTATACATTTTATTGATATGACCAGACTTCAGTGTTTGTGTATTTGGTGGCTGTTGTGTAGAACATCTTAGCTCATTTGACTTCATATACTGTAGTATGAAGTCTCCCAGGCTCATGGTTTAACCAGAAAGGCTCTGCCTTTGAGATAGTATCCAAACCAAACATGCCAGATGGGAATGGAAACCAAGGACAACAGATACACACAAAATGTGGTTCCTTTTTCCTGATTCCTCAATATGCAAACAAACTACGTTTGTGTGTGAATGTTTATGTTATCTACAATAAGATCCATATAAAAGATATATAAGATATAATAAGACCATATACCCTAAGGCAAAATTGCTCTGTGTGTGTGTGGGTGGGGGGGGGGGGGTGTGTGTGTGTGCGTGTGCATGTGCATGTAGATGATTCAGAGGATGACAGTCTGGAGCTGGACCTGGGCCAAGTGGGGAATCATGCCTTTGCGCGCATGGAGGGAGATGTGGACAAGCAACGCAAACTGATCCTGCAGGGCCAGATGTCAGAGGCCACCGTGCACAAACAGCACCAGAGGAAGTGAGGGTTAAGCCACAGTGTTGTGTGTGTGTGTGTGTGTGTGCATTGCACACATCTTCTTTCAATTTGAAATCCTTTCCAACTGCAATTTCAGTTACCAGAAGTGGGTAGAGTAGCCAAAAACTGTACTCAAGTAAAAGTAGTCAAAAAGTAATTATTTGAGTAATTAATCTCAGTCAACGGCTGGGCTCTGTCTCTCTCCTCTTGCGCAGTGCTCAGGCAGTTAGTAGTGTATGTGTCTGTGTGTGTGGGTCAGGCAAGGGGACTTCGCTGGCCTCAGTTTAGTTGTAGCGAGTTTCTATGGTTACGTTGCTTGACACGCTGTGAACCGCTCTTTCCGGCGGTGCCAGTCAGCCACAGTCATTTACTTTGAATACCGGAAGAACAGGTGCAAGATCGGTCGCATTGTTTATGTTGAGTAGCTATGAAATGGTCCGATTGATGTAGTGAGTAACGACTGGAATATAGCCAAATGTAGCAGAGTAAAAGAAAATATTCATAAATATACTTGAGCAAAAATAAAAAGTTGCATTAAACTAGTATAATATCTTCAAAAAGTCAAAGTAAATGTAACGGAATAAGTGATACTCGTTACTACCCACCTCTGCATGTAATACAAAGATATTTTAAAGTGAGATTTAACTGTACCGTAGCCAAATATGACCTGCCATGACATTACATGATCATGCTAAATAATAATTCTAATCTGCTGTGTGTGTCTTGTAGTTATAACCGCTGGTTGTGTCGTGCAAGGGCTGAGGACTTATCTGACATAGCAGCGCTCAAGGCTTTATATCAAACAGGTAAGACCGTAAGAAGAAAGTTAGCCTGAACTCTTTCCCACAAACTGCTATTTGATCCTGCCAAATTCCCATTGAACCCCTTGGGAGGGGGATGTCACTGAACTAGCCTTCAAATGACAGACACATTTCAGAAATGTAAAAATAAAATACAGAGAAATACCTTTAATTGTATTTACTGTAATTAAATATCTTTCATATACCTTTTTCTATTTCCTATCCGGCATTGTTTTATATTTAGGTGTTATTAACTCACACAACCACTGGGAGGCAGTGTTGTACAGGTTTGGCTTTCTATTAGTGGGTAATATAGAGTTATTCATTTTTTAAGTGGTATTCTATGAGCTATTTTGCTCAAGCATCAATGTCATTCTGTATTATTTTACTCCTGGAAAGCAGTGCATTATATTAATTTTGGTGACCAAATAAAGCTTTTTCACTCTGTTTCTGTGTGTGTGTGTGTGCGTGCGTGTGTGTGTGTGTGTTTCTCGATAGGCATGGACATGTGTGGCAGGACAGTGATGGTGGTGGTTGGAAGGAATATCCCTGTAACCCTCATCGACCTGGAAAAGGTAACATCTGGGTTTAAATCAATCAATAATAAGTGAGCGAGTGAGTGGGTGTTTTTTCCCATCCATCCATCCATCCATCTTCATCCTCTTATCCGGAGTCGGGTCGCGGGGGCAGCAGCTTCAGCAGGGGACCCCAAACCTCC
>JAODUH010005639.1:0-10024 GCA_027564835.1 Typhlichthys subterraneus | reverse complement strand
AGGTAATAATATTACAATTACTAATCCAAGTAATGCTGCATTGCAAGAACAAGACTCCCCCCCCCCCCAAAGACTTCCATCTTATGAAGACGTTCCTTTATTATTTTGCTGGTCCTAGCAAACTTAGAATAGGCTAATTGAACCAACCTGTCAATCATCTGGTTTGAGAGGCTGCAATGTTTTCACTGTGTCTGATTGTTGACTCCTAATGTTCATTATTGTTCCAATGAAGAGGATTACATTCTAAAACGAGCTGGCTACACGGCGTTACTCGAAAGTAATATAGTAATGTATCGAGTAACTAATAACTTTTAATACCCAGTAATAGGTAAAGTAGCATTATTCCATTTTGAAGGAGTAATAAGTAAATAGTAACTTATTAGTATTCCTGAGTAACTTGCCCAACACTGAGTTGTAAACATCCTCATAAACTATATAGCATATGAACCTTGCTCACTGCTCTTTCTCTGTCTCTTCAGATGCTGCATTTCACACTCCACCAGTAAGAACAATGTTCTTTTCAATTCTTCATCACTGCCACTAGTGCAGAAGGGGTAGAGGGGTTCATTTGGCCTTATTTAGACATGGATCTATCACGTATTCTCAAGAGCACTAATGACAAAACACTTCAATAAATGGTTCTTTAAGAGTAATCTCTCCTGATTGAACTAACCATGCAGTTATGCGTGGTTGTGGGGGTGAGGAACACTGCTTCATTTCCAAAACAGTACCAAGACTTTTCATGTCTTATAATGCCAAGTACAGTAGAAAGCAGGACTGTACTCTTGTTGTAGTGTACATGAGAGGGGCACCGTTACTGTACAGCTTGGGATCCACATAGCTCCCCCTGGAAAACAAGCTGCACCGCTGTTGTAGAGGTGAGCCAGTCGTATTTACACTTCAGACTAGCTTTATATTCGACAGGTAACCTTTACAGGGAATGAATTGGATTAACATCCTGTGAATGTCTCAGCATTCATAGTGAGTTCATCCTTAAAGGGGAGAGAGGCTACTTCATTTCCTAAACAGTAACAAGACCTTTTCATGTCTTATGTACTGTATATTACCTCTGTCATCACTATCAATCTTGCCTACAGATGGCAGCCATGGGTTTTGTAAAACAGCGGTTCCTTCCCATGCACAGCATGTGGTTATTTATATTGATGCATTGTCTACATTTAACATCAGGCAGAGCCGATTATTAAAATGTGGTTATACAGAAAAATTGACCATGTCACAATCTCCTTTTATATCGTGATTTCTCCTCTGCTGGATAACGTTGCACAAATGTGACTGAAACAGACAGCTAATAAAGGTGTTGTGTACAGTGTGATTCAGGACTTTGAAACGATATGGTTTTTGTCTGCTTGCTCCAACATGGTCATTTACACAGCAGTGTGTCCCTCAGGCCTAAGGTTGCAATACATACTTTCTGTGGTGTCAGCTGAGTTTAATGCAGCAGCACCCTGCATAAGAGGCGGCACAGTCCTAATTATTACGTAAAGCACTGCCATAATTAAGAGCTTGCTGTCAAGGAAGGATGTGTTGGTTAGCTATATGGACAACATTTCAGGTCAATGATTGTACCTACTTTGGTTTCTGATGAAGCCAGTATAGTTAACTAATTCATTCTAATAAGATTGTGTTTAAAATGGCTGACAGGGATGAACTTGTGCTCGTTTAATTGGCCCTCCTCCATTGATCTTTTCGTTTAATCGATAATCTTGACACCTGCAGTAAGCATACGTGAGGATGTATTTGTTTTGTTTGTTGATTCCAAATTAAAATAATATAACAAGACATTTTAACTTTTTATTTGGACAAAGTATAAGGTGTTTTCTTTTTGTCATTAAATTAGTGCTCAACCACCCTGGATGGTGGACCAATCAGTGATCAGTAGGTGTGGCTAAGTGTGATGACGTTGAAGTCAAGCGGTCATGTCAAAATAAAGGTGGAGATAGGCCAAAATTGAGCGATACAAACTGTAAATTGTAGCAAAACTGCTGATTGGTTAAAAGTATCTCCAGTAGTTTCCAATGTAACTCGAGGTCTAGGTACATTAGCATGCATTGACTTTAAGCAATCATCAATGCCCAGACCCTATTCACAAAGTACATGTTGGGTATGGTTACACCAGGCTACTAAATATAGACGAGAAGAGGTCAATGTTCTAGAATCTTATCCAATAGGAAATGTTTGTTAAGCTAAATATTTATTTGGATTTGGGCTGCTCACTTTCTCCAGTGGGCTTAAGTAAACTACCCTCGATGGTGCTTGCGGACTTGGAGAAGTTGGCACTAGCAAAGGCTCTGTTTTACTTTAGGATGCTAAGACTAATGCCAGGTCCCGAGGCTGATCCCTGCATTTCACAGGCCTCGCCCTGCCCAGTACTCTATGTCCCTTACCCATCTGCTCCCTATTTTATTCTGCCACTCTCATTTCATACTGATACTCTCTTTAGCAGCTTCATTTTACACCTTTCCAATGATCCCAATCTGCTATCCTCACACACTAGCCGCTTGAGTATTGCTTGCAAGCTGGGACTCTCCTGGTTTAACAGGCAGGGCGACAGACTTCCTATGGAATCACATCGCTCCCTATAAATAGCCCTTTGGCCAAAGAGTGTGACAACTGACAAATAATTATCTTTTAACACACAGAAGACTTGTCTGAATTGTATTTCAAAGCATTTATCAGAAACTCTCACCAATGCGATAGCCACCACCACTTAACTCTAATGACTCATCCGCCTGCACCAGTTGCTACTCCACTTTTCACAAGCGTGTGTGAGTAATTTCCGTCTACTAAATAACCATTAAGCACTCAGCAAACCAGACTCAATGGATTTCCCATTCAAGTAAATGAATGGTACATGATTTGACATCAGATATATTATCATACAGGAAGAGGAAATAGAGAAGGGTAAATTATAACTTTTTATAAAATGAAGTGAACAAAGTCTGCAGACTGTGTAGTTTTAATTATATAATAGCTTAAATCAGTTGATCAATAAAATAATAAATAAAACACTGAGAATATATTTCATGAGTCTCTCTATTTAAATATACATATTCTTTGCACCACTAGAGGTCAGTCCAGAGGCAACATAGACGTGGTTGAATACCTTTTTAACATGCTTCCATGTGTGTGTATCAATCAAGTGTGGGCTGCAAATGTGGAGCAGCCAGAAGAGATGACATATGCGGCGACGTTTGTTGACAACCAGTGTTCAAGTAGATTAACCCAAGCCTTCGACAGGTCTTGTTACCGTCTGCTGCACCCGCTCCTTGGCACAGCAGCCACCTTTTCCAGACGCATGTCCAAACCTTTCTACAGTGAATATATATACTGTATGCGATAAAGACAACAGGCAGCAAAGTAGAAGCATTCCAGTTGCACATCTGTAAAGTTCATTAATACATAGTCATTGAAATAAACATGGCGAGATTTCTGCTATTCTCCACAGTCCTCCATTTCATTTGAATAACATAGGTCGAGGTGATGTGTGGTGTGTGTTTATATTAAGTGATAGTGCTAAAGCTTTATCCTAAAAGTGCATCTGTCCTGGGTGTTAAAGGGTTACCTCAAAAGTGCAATCATGGAACCTAATTGGTTTAAATCATCAGTCAAATTCAATAGTAAAAGCAGAGAATGCTAGCAGAAAGTATTATATTAATGTTTCTGGTTTGTTCTCAGCAAGCTATTTGCATCCATTCCCACAGTGGATAGACACATCTGAAAAAATCTGAAAAACACAACTATAAACTATCCCGCTCACAGAAATGAACATGTTTAAACTACGGTGACAATTCAGATGTTAAAAAATAGAGATAGGGTATATTATGATATTATATTGTTACAAAGAACCATAGCAATGTTAATTCCAACAGTCACGGAAACCTCCTGTTTTGGATAGTTTAGTTTCACATGTATACACCACAAGCAACGTACTCTGAATTGTGCCAACAGACTCTTTCAGTCAGTCAAGCATTTTCATTCACCGTCACTCCTTTGAGTGCTCTATGACTTTACAGATATGCTGATCTGATCACCTTAAATGGGGAGTCATATAGGTGGGAACCGCAAGACAAGCTTAGCGTGAGCTAAAGTGCTGTGTAACCCTCTCTGTATGAGTCACCACGTTTTCTCACCCGCATTTGTTTCAGTGTACAATTTCCTCTGCAGGGCACTGCAGTGATAAATTGTGTTCAGCAAATAAGTCTGACTGAAGAAGAAAAAGAATTCATGACCACAGAGTGAATTGGGGTGAATGGTGCACTATATAACAATGTCTTAAATTGAGTAATTTCCTAAACAGCAGGCTGTAAGAAAGAGTGAGATGTGTTGCAGACAGGAGGTCTCTCCGGACCACAGCGAGGATGAAAAGAGGGCCTCAATAGTGCTTGATCCGTTATCACCCCTCGAAGCGTCAGCCTACCAGGTGACTTGAGTAACTCAACAGACACATCCTGTAATGTGACTTTCAGCTCAACACAAAGAAAAGGGTTCTAACAGACGAATCCACAGCGTGAAACATGCATGTTTTCACAAAGTTAAAGGGAGAAGTGGTCACGCACCGCGTGATTCTGAGGGTATTGATGCTGGTACACGTGTATGCATGTGTGTGAATCGCAGTAAATGTGCATGTGTGTGTGTACAAGCGTGGTTAGAGTCAGCTGTAGAGGATGTGTACGTACCTCTGTAAATCCTAAACCACATTGGCCACACACACACACACAAACGTTAATGCACTGCAAGGCAAGCACACACACACACACACGCACAAATGCATTGCAAGGCAAGCACACACACACACGCACACACACACACATTTAAAATACATTTTCTGCAAGACACATGGTAGTCTGAACCGAATTCGCTCAGTGCCACCACCATGAGATGCTGTAGCCTGTTGATTTTGGGCTTTGTCCTAAATGCTGCTCACCGCTTGGCTATGCAGGGTAAGTCTGCAGTTATAATCCATTTGTGTACTGTTTATGGGGTTATTTTATTAGTCCTTAAGGCCTTGTTTAACCTGAGGAATTTAGCCTGCACAAAGGTGTGACGCTTACTTAATGATTATAGCCTAATTATAAATGCTTAGCATGGAGTAATGAAACCACAAGCAGAACACATAAGAAAAAAAAAAAGAAATATATCATAAACACACCAGCAAGCATTAACAGCAGCTATCATGGGTTGTGTATTATGACTAGGATTATTAGATTGGCTGTTAGTCTGCTACCATAGTCCAGAATGTCTATTACTTTCCAAGCCTTACACGTTACTTTACCCTATTTCACATATGGGGAAAACCCTTGGCCATCTGCATAACTTCATTTAAATGCTCAATACATGTTTTGTTGCCCTGGTTGTTGCTGGAAGGAGACTGCTTTATGAAGTCCAATCCACAGTTGATTAGAGGAATGTGCTTTTTTAAATGATTTGTTAACCTTGTCAAAGCAAAGATGGTTGCTTTGGGTTTTCTGGTTGTGAGAACACTATAACATCGGGGGTCTGCACTCAGCGATGCTCTGCATCCTTCAGGTGTGCCTTTATCTCTGCTTGACTGACTTTCATTCTGGCAATAATTTGCAAGAGCAGATCCATTTTATGGATTTTAACACGACTTGATGTGATAGATTCATACAGCATATTATGCACTCCACCTGTAGCCTCATTCTTCCTTCCTCTAATGTGGTTTTGGAAACTTCTTACATTGTTTCTGTCTACTGTCATAAACCCACAGTGTGATATCTCTAATAGTTTTTAGTGTTTTTGTGCAAAGAGTGGAAACCTCCTCCCAGGTTCTATGCAAAGTCTGTCAACACCACTATAATGCATGCTACCTGAAGTTAAATTAGGACTAATCTTTGCTGTACACTTTGAGGGGCTGATAAGTTATTTAAACACCCTGTGATAATAATAGGGGAGAAACAACATTAGCTATGCAGTACAGTCTTTACAGTGTCCTTAAAACTGTCAAGTTCCATTAGTTGTCCTTTCCGTTGAAACGTTCGCTAATCGTGCCTGATGTCACCCCAGTGGTGAGGGAAAAGGTGAGAGATGTCTGGCTTCAGATCAGGGACAAAGTTGGGACTGCTTTCATTACCATTAACATAATGGAGTCCTCCATTAAATCTGTATTCAGAGGACCACATTAGTTAAGTGGCCTCTCCTGTCTGCAGGACATGATTCTCGCAAGCAATGGAGTGCTGCTGGGGTTCAGCCATTGTTTATTCATATGTCTTCGTCATTATTAGGTTTCAGACTTTGTATTACACTGTGATAGGAGGTGCCATCCTCTTTGTGATGCAACATACTGCATAGCACTGTTCTGGTGTGTACTGACGCTCATTCATCACCTTTCGCTCCACTATAGTGAAAGACAATAGACTGCTTAGAGCCACACAGCAACACATCTATCATTTCATTGACCAGCTTCTCGCTTAGAGTAACAATCATTTTATTTTTGTCCGCAATGGAAATTTGATGTGGTTGTGGCTGCGGTGTTAAGAGAATCTGTTACCTTCTGACCTTTTCTACTGTAAGTCAGTAAAGAAAGCGTTTATTAACCTCTACCTTTACAAATTGCTGTGCTGTCTTCTCAGAGACGGGTGAAAAGTCGGACATAGCGATCGAACGCAACCTCACTGGAGTCATCGGAGAGGTCGTGCACTTGAGCTGTCGATATCTCGGCGAGCATAGCATCACCAGTGCCGTTTGGAAGAGCCAGAGGGGCTTCAAAGCTAAGATGAAGCGTCTGTCTGGGTTTGCTAATGGCAACCCCTTTAGACATGACACAGACTTCTCCCTACCGGCCTCTCCCATCAACCTCACCGTGGAAATGACCGTCTCCAGCTTGGAGGCAGAAGGAGAATACACCTGTGTCTTTGTGTCTGAGACGGATGAATATTCAGACAGTGTTATTCTCACCGTTCTTGGTAGGTGTGATTGAGCAGACTTATGATAAGGAACATTGTTATCGGGCCTTACTCACAAGCATGCAAGCAACGGTACAGCATTCACAGTACTGTAAAGACAAATCATACAAAACGTGTGTCATTCACTGTTTAATGATCCGTGAATTAATGTGTCTGTGCTTACGCAGCCCGCCCTGAAACACACATATGGGTAAATGAGGAGATTGTCAACGGAACCCACTACCAATCAGTCGTGTGCTCTGCTGTTAACGGCAGACCCAAGCCCCAGATCAGCTGGTTGATTCAGGGGGTCCCCCCTTATGGAGACCACTTTACTGACGACATAGGTGAAATTATTCACCCAAATGGAACCTACACCGTGACCCGTACCCTTCGCTTCCCTACCCACCTCCAGGACGAAGATAGGGTCACCTGTGCGGTCCAACACCCCACCATACCCGAGCCCAAACAAACAACTGTAACCGTGGATACATATGGTAATCTCACATTCAAACATTAAAACTGACGCTTTAATATGGTCTTATAATACCATTTTAATTAGCACACAGGCATAGTCAGACATCAATAAGATGCCATGCTTTCTTAGGTCTTTTCTGGAAACAGGCAATAGAAATAAGGAAGTAAGCTAATGCTAGCAATATATTGTATATGTTTTGTTTGCCCATTCAAATAAATGTCTAGAACTACATCAGAGGCCATTGCTTCTTGTAAAATACACTTTCCTAAGTAAAGTGAATCATTAATAAATGCATGTGATGTATACTGCACTGGCATCAAGACGATCAGAGGCGTCCGGCTAACTAGGTAAGATAATGCTCTTATCATGCCATAGAGCATACATTTTATAGTATTGTTACACTTAATGTCATATAATCCCCTTATCCACGCAGTGCCGAATGTTACCTAATGCACTAGACAGACATACAACACCAGTGCATATCTGATGGTAAACTCTAATCTATACCGAAGCTTTTGAGTTTAACGTGGGTGTCCCGGTTTTGCTTCTGGCAGCAGCTGTGCTAGACATCTGCTCTGAGCTGTAGCCGAGGCAGCAGATGGAACAGGTGATAAGCCAGTCAGAACTCTCCTAAGCCCAAACATCGGCCTCCTGTGCTGCGTGCTAATATCCAACACATCCGGCCTTCAGGTTCCTCCGCCTGAAGCCTTCACTAATTGCTAGACTAGTATTAGATTATAATCTTCTGAAGAAACCAGTAGTTGTTATTCCCTCTTTTGCAGTTGCCCCCAATGTGAGCATGAAGGTGGAGAGACTGCAGGAGATGGCTGG
This sequence comes from Typhlichthys subterraneus, assembly GCA_027564835.1. NCBI lineage: Eukaryota > Metazoa > Chordata > Actinopteri > Percopsiformes > Amblyopsidae > Typhlichthys > Typhlichthys subterraneus. The sequence continues at coordinate 1,792 of JAODUH010005639.1, read as the reverse complement.
GGACACCTGGGTGGTCTGGTGTACGGCGTTTGGAGGACGGCCAAACACCAGCATCTCCTTGATAAGAGGAGATGATCACGTCGAGCTCCTGAGTGAGGACGCGCTGGAGTCAGAGACACAAAGCAGCGTCTACCGCCTCCCGGGAGATGTCTACGAAGGGCAAAACATCACCTGTGTTTTTGACCACCCCAAATTCACATGCCAGGAGTCCCGGGAGATTACACTCCCTTCCTTCTGTAGGTACACTACTGTGGCGTCACAGCTTGAACAATCTTATAGAGGTGGAAGTCACAGAAATAAAATGGTTTCTACTCTTGCAGATTTGTCTGGGGTTCAGTTGGTGCTCTCAGGCATTAGATACACCGGTGACAATATCCATGCCATAGAGTCTCTAGAGGTGAAGGAGGGACAGACCAATGCCTCTATTGGCCTGGAGGTCATTGGAAACGTTCCACACTATTCAACAGATTGCAACAAGTATGTTTTATTCAAAGGAGACGGTTCGTGATTTATGGTTTTCAAAACAGGAAATACTGAGAAACCTGTGTCGTGTACCTGTTTCGATCAACACTGTCTGCTGAGGATGTGGTGTGTTTTTGTGGCAGACCGGCCACACGTGATAGACTTCAGCTGGAAGGTTGAGAAACACATTCCCTGTTTAAAACGCTCTTTTTCGAGACAGAATATCAGTGATATCTGTGATTTATGTTTTACTGAAGCGTGGCGCAAATTAAATCCCAGAGACCTCATGCAGACAACGCGCTGTAATGTTACACTGCACCTTTCTAATTGCGTATCCCTTGCAGAGTTGAGGACTCCTTTCCTGCTGGTGTAGGAGTGGTGGGGAACGTCTTCACCATTCATGGTCCTGTGGAAGGACGACATGCCGGCCTGTACCAGTGTGTCAGCTACTATAACAGGCACAAGGCGACCATACAATTTAACATCACCGTTGAACCGCAAGTTACACAGCCGCGTATGTGGATCCTCTTGTGAATGTGCTTTTAATGGACAGTCATTCCAGGCCATCTGGAAAAACCAAATAAATGTCGTTGGCAGTCAAGCACAGCTATACAATGTTTTGTGCGCTGAGAATTCCAGCGGTACATAAAGTGTGAATTATTGACGGTCGAACGTTACTTTGTCATTCTGTCAGTGGTGGTTCCCCCCGTGATAAGAGTGTCTGTGCGGAGCCGAGGCGCAGACAGGGTCATCGAGTGCTCCGCAGCCGACGGCATTCCCGCGGCCAACGTGTCCTGGCTCCTGCCAGAGGGTGTGCCCGGTGGAGGCTCCTGGTTCCACTCCACCACCTACAACACAAGCCACTCTGTCAGGGGAGTCGTACTTCTCCCTGCTTGCTCACCTCGGGAGCTCACCGTGGAATGCGTGATCAGTCATCCGGCTTTTAAGGACCCGGAGAACAGGAGCGTAGCCCTCCCTCCTTGTGGTACGTTCAACAAATCAAGCAACGCACATTCTGTTACTAACTGTATCTCTGCATTAATCATGGGGGGTGTGGTGCAATCTCCGTCTTCCTGGTACATAAATCACTTCCTGTATGTCGTATATTCCCAGCTAGTGTACAGTCCAGTGCAGAGACAAGCTTCCACGTTACAGTATACGGTCTCTCTGAGGTCACGGCGTCCAATTCCGATGGATAAGCTAATAGTTTCCCACAAAGAAGTGAACACATGCAGCTGCATGTGATGTGGTCTTAACACAATTAGGGGTGCACGATATTGAGCAAATGTGATATTGCGATATTGATCATGAAAATTGCAATGTCGATATT
>JAODUH010005638.1:0-25910 GCA_027564835.1 Typhlichthys subterraneus | reverse complement strand
AGAACGGGGGGCTGACGTCAGTCTGGGGATAGAACAGCTCCCGTAATATGATGGAGATAGTTTACTATCACACGACAGAAGGCATAATTTTGGATGTTTTAGATGTTATTTTCTTCCTTTACCTCTGCACGAACCAGATCAGTTATCTCCCTGCCTAGCTGAAACCCGTCTGAAATGGCACAAATGCAGTTGGAAACGTGATTTTCTCTTTTCTCGTGTGTGTGTGTGTGTGTCCGCGTGCATTTGCCCAGCAAGCGAGTTGCAGAGCGGTGATTCATCTAGAGTAATAGATTGTAAGAAAGCACAGCTGTCTTAATATTAGGGTAAACGGCGACAATCCCAAAGAGAGAGTGATGAGGAGCGGGAGCGAGGGAGAGGTGATTAGACCGCAGGAGTCATGCAGCCTATGAATAGCCTACTGAGTGAACTTCTAGTCTGCTTTACACAAAGTAAGGCTATGGAGTAGAACACTCACAGGCCGGCAGAGGTGGGGAAACAGAGATGCAAACGGCCATTCTCTGAATCTAATAGGGGACTTATCTCAATCAAAACAAGATTGTGTGCTGAGGTTATCGGCGGTGTTCATTTCAATCAGCAGAAACCAGGCTTTCCTTGCACAGCCTTTTTCCAGTCAGTTAGTCGAGATAAGGCCCATTTTCGTTTATTTTCATGTGGCAGAGGTCATTCTGGGCTTTGATAACGGACCATGAGAATGTTTTATCTTTCTTGGTTTCCATGTACAGAATGTATCCTGATTAGGCATTTGCAACACGCCGGCTACTGTACGATAGCATAAACACGCTGATTAGCTCTGTGCCTGCGTTAACCGTAAGTCCAGTGTTTGCGGCATTGATTTTGACGTCGGCACGCAAGGAATTCCCTGATCGATAGCCCAAGGAGCAGCTCTTTCTACTATGCGCTTTTAGAACTTCCCAGTCAGTGGGTTAGCTTAAAGCGGAGCAGTCCGTACGTTAGCACGGCTGCTATTTCGTGCCACTAGCACTCTTCTATCTGGGGCATGGTGCAATGTGGGAAATGGTATATCCCACTTATCCCTGGAGACACCCGCGCACGCACACACACACAGTAGGTGTGGGCTTGTTGAAAGACTAAAGCGGTCCCAAGAGCTTAAGTCACCCTTCTTATTAAGTCCCATGGGGTCTTGGGAGTCTCAGTGGGTGTATTTGTGTGTTTGTGCGTGCGCACACTTGCCATGGTTTTGACAGCACTTTCCCAGGTAATGGCTGTAAAGTTGTTCCATGCCTTGAGTTGATGTCATGGTGGTGTGCTTGTTATTTCTCGTCATCTATCTCTCGACCATCTGCCGTGGATGAAGCGCCCCTAATGACCTAAACAGTGTGCCTATAGTAATTACATTGGAGTGCACTTACGTTAGATGTTTCCCCGCTGTCTAATCGAAGGCTTTGCTTTCACACTCCTCAAACTGGCCCCAGAATCAACTTGTGGGCGTATGCTAGGCGTCACCCCGTGGTTGGTGGTTTTAAAAGGTCTTGGTCACAGGGTGAGAAACACTGGGAACTGTAGTGTCTTACTCCCGTCTTTCATAATGCAAACCAATGAGGATATCATAATCCATAACTTCCCTTTCATCAAGTCAAATTGCCTATTTACTTTCCACCTAACAGAGGCCTCAACAAATGGATATCTTCTTTTTTACCACCCATTTACTTCACCGGAAGAACAATGTTGTGCAATAGTAGATGGTCGGGCAGTGTCCCCGTTTGAGAAAAAATATAGCATGGCTTTGTTTATTACCATTATGCTAATAGGGTTTGCCATTACTGTACTGGCTGTAATACATAATGAATGAGTGATTCTAATGAATGTTTTCTCTGGTGCTCGGGGTCATTTCCCCATCTTGGAGTTGCACTGAGGTGCGTTCACCGATAACTGTGCAAACAGTGTTGAAGCAGTTTTATGCAATGCGGATAGTCATGAGCTGTAGATGTAGGTTGTGATACACCTGCAAACACTGAACCACGGCTGATACAGTGGCAGCAGCGCTCCGTGCCTCCGCAATCCTACAGTGCACCCACACGCGGGGTGTGGAAGGTAATGTGGCTGATCAGGCCCGCACAGAGCAGCTTGACTGACATCTCCCTGACTTCCCTGACACCGTCTGTACGATTGGTTCTTTTGGGTGCAGGCAGTTTGCTCCGCCCAGATGTCTAATTAGCCAGAATAACTCAAGATGCCAGTGTGGGCAGACAGCGGCATTAGCGCTTAACTTGCTAAACCTACCTGTAACGCCTGCCTGTGTGGGCAAGCTGGGCACCCCCCTCAAGTGCCCATCACGAGCAGTGTAAGTAGCAGTGAAAGTACGCTATTGTTTGTCTCCCTGCCTCTCCGCAGGTCACCCCGTCCTCCAAGATCGTGGGAGACCTGGCTCAGTTCATGGTGCAGAACAGCCTGAGCCGGGCCGAGGTGGAGGAGCGGGCCGACGAGCTGTCCTTTCCCCTGTCGGTGGTGGAGTTCCTGCAGGGACACATCGGAATACCGCACGGAGGCTTCCCGGAGCCGTTCAGGACCAAGGTAGCGCACCTGCGGCACGCACCTGCACACACACGCACGCGTGCACCGCACGTGCACACACGAGCCGTACAAGCACTTGCGCACATGTGCACCACACACACACACACGTTTGCCCTTAGCCATGCCTCAAGTTCAAGGCGGATTAGCTTGATTGCGGTGAGCTGTTTACATGCACAGACACATGCAGCCACAGTACCATGTCAACAGCAGGCACGTGCGGGGGGCTCAAGTACCTGCATATTTTCCCCAAATTAATCAAAAGTGCCTCTCTCAACCATTTTATAAATAATATAATTGAATAAATAATAATATTGTGGTCAATTAAACTAAATTACTTTTAGATTGAACTAGACATGAATACATGCACAAAACAATAGAAAATATCTAATTTGAAAATCTGAGGATTTGCACTTTTTCACAGTCACGCTTTGATGACTCCAACGTGTTGCTATGGTTACCACGTAAGCACTATTTCTCGCCTTCACACTCTGCAGTACAGACAGGAAGCAGCCGGATCTTCCTGCGAGCTTGCTTGCTAACCTAGACATTTTATATGCTCATAGAGCCACTTCACATGTATCATGGGGCAGGGGATGTGTTGGTAAGTAAGCTACACAAACAAAGTGTGTTACATTTCCACCGCTAAATTAGTTTTTTAAAACGACCGCTAGGATGCATTATTCATGAGTCCAGTTTCAAAACTCTTCACTCAACACAACAGCACAACAGTTAAAGTTTGTGGAGCGACGCGTGAATCGTTTTGCATGCATTCACTGACTACATCTTTCAAAATGCAGTCACTTTTTGGCTTCCTCTTTTAGTCACCGAAATCCATAGTCCTATCAAATCTGGGATATAATATGTTTACATACAGTTGTATAAGATTGTATATTTGGCCTTCATTTAGCCTACTTCTCTCTCTTTATCTATATTGTGAGTGTGTGAGTGAGTGATAATATCAATGTGTGGCCAAATAAATGAGACTAGACTAGCATTAGCCTGCTACATCTTGAGTTGTATAGGCAGCAGTGTGTAGGTAAAGTAGACTCAGTATATGCTGTTTAGCAGGGTTATAGTGATAAGAATAAGTAGTTTATATTAACAATATGAAATTACTGGAATTACTTCAAATGTGCTCCTGCATGGTAGATGTCTGTTTTTACATTTTGAGCACCTGCCCCATGTGGAACTCTATTCACAGGCCTGGTCAACACCTCATTAAACTATGGAAGACCATTTTTTAGATTTTAAATGTATGAATTAGCTACTTTAATAACTGCATCACTATTCAGTACAAGCAACATTTAATATAGTTTTATTAGAAAACAACAACACAAAGCATTGACTCCTGGCAACACAAGCTTGTCTGATAGTACTTGTTTCTCGTTTCACCAGATGGAGATTTTTAAGGCGTTCAGAAAGCTGTGACTTCTCTTTCCACTCCAATCTTTTCTCTTTGAGCCCGTCTTCATCTCCCACTTTCACACCTGACAAGAGAAATACGCCCCCTGCAGATCACCGCGTGTGTGAATGCACGCACGCTTCCGTTTCAAAGTCTCATCGTCGTCGTCATCATCGACAACCTCCTCGAGCCGAACACAACAGGAGCATGCACACACGTTTGTGTTGGGCTGGCCTCTCCTACATCATGGCAGTCATGTGCAATTGTTTTTGTTGTACTTCTAGAATGTCGTTCAGCACCACCGTCCACTGCCTGATATCTCATTTGGCTTGGGTTGGTGGTCAACTGACATTAAACATCTGTTCAAAGGCAGATGTCTATTAGCATAACGCAGCAAGGACATTTTATTCATGAGGGGGTACTGTACTTTTTTGTTTTATATCTGTGTGTGTGTGTCACTGTGTTTTGGACTCACATTTGGACTTCTCTTCACTTATTTCACTTGCATGATATTTTAGCCTAATTTTAGCTTCTCTTTGTCGGAAAGTTTCTGGTCTCGACGTCTTTTAACATTTTTAAAGTCTTCTAACGTACCGTATCTCCTTCCTCTCACCACGCAGTGGCCCCAGAGTTAGAATATAAGATCAAGCGTTTTGTTAGCCGAGGCAGGCACAGTCGAGCCTGCCGAAATCCCCACAGATGTTTGTGACGCTTTAGCGTTGTTCAGAAGACGGGCAGCATAACAAGACTGTGGGTGAGGTTTTTTATTCTAATTCAGGTTCATTTATTCCCCTCTGTTGTCTTCAGTTAGTCGTCAACAAAGGCTGCTGCCCGTGTTCGGTTAATGCATTGAGCTATTTCTCTTTGGTTTTCAACAAAAACATTTCATTACATAAGCAGAGAAACACACAAACTATAAAATGTGTTGTGCATTCCGATGCCATTGAAATGAATCTGGCTCATGTAATTGACTGAAACCGCGCTCCAATTTAAATCCTCACTCCATGGGCAGCATTCGTTTAAATCGGGAGCCCCTGAAGTGAATCGCACAACAACAGGCTGGTTGAGGGGTGAATGCATGCTTCAAAACACTAGACTTATCATTTATAGCAGCAACGCTGTTGGCAGACAGACCGGAGCTCTGCCACTGGGTTAAACGTATAGAGATTACCGCTCATTGCTTGCTTAAACAAGTCAATTGAACTTAAAGTGTTCCATTATGTTAAGCAATTCTTACCATGTTATGCAACAGCCATGACTTTTTTGCATTGCTTTCGGTTGGATCTAAGACATGTGATGTTGAGAAGGCTACAGTACTCAAAAGCTCATCTTTGGCACATTCCCTTTTTATGTATTAATTGCATATGTATGCTACTGTTTACAGTACATGTGCACATATTTACTGTTTACATGTACATACTCTATACTGCATGCGTACATATACCTTACATAAAACAGCTCCTCTTATTTCTGAAAGCACAGAATAAACCAATTTGTGCTTCTTTGATGTGGTGGTGCTCAGTAACTACCTACTGTAGCAGGCGTGTCACTCACTTGCACGTCACTGTTAGCTAGCTAATCACTCACGCACGTATGTTACTCGAGATCTGTGGGAGCCTGTCTTCCATGCGTTACCGTACGTGAGATGTGTACTTTTAATGTTTAATTTTTTTGAAGAGCAGACAGATGGAGAGATATGGTGAGCTGTATGATGACAGAGAGAGAGAGAGATATAGATGGGGACCAGATAGAGGGGAGCTAGTTGTAGGGGCGGAGGGCGAGAATAGATTGGGGGTTGAAAAAAAAGATGGTGGAAATTAAACTGGTGGAGAGAGTTTATTACCAGCTGTCGTTCATGGCAACGATCCACTCAGTCAGTTGATTCCACACTAACGACATCCCCCCCCCCCCGCCTCACTGACGAGGTGGGCCAATTAGAAGCCCTTGGTTTAGGGCTCGTCTGGAGCTGGTTGGTGCGGGGACAGTGGCTGCACCTCCTGAACCTGTGTTCCACCTCTGGGAGGTGCATCACAGTGTATCCTAATAAAAGGTTATTGTCAAGTAAGAGTCCAAATGTCCCCTTGGAGCGCAGTAGCTAGGAATAAAGCACAGCAAAGCAGAGGGAGAGAAATAGGGGGACAATATAACCTTAGAGGAAGTGTTTGTCTGTCTTGGTTGTGGCACTACACACACACACACTTTGCCATAATCAAGCATGTTCAAATTAATGAATTCTCCGAGGATACGCACAAACACGCGCACACACATTCTCAAAAGCTGTCTTCATTGTATCGCACGCTTTGTCGAGTGAAAAACGTACACCCCTGAGACTGTAAGATCCGCATACACAGAGGCATGATGATTAAATGAAAGTAAAACGGGTTAAATAAACACCGCTCATACAGGCACACGGGGCAGAGGTGACAACACAATAAACACACATTTGTCATGTGAATTCCTAGAGCATCCATCTTTAGACGGGATTTTCCACACGAAAATGTAACGTTTAAGACGATACATTTTAGATTAATAATTTAGACAGCCACCTTTGTGTTTATAAAGAGACACAAAATGAAAGCTATTGCATATTGACATACACACACATTTCTAGTGTATATATATTCCAAAGAGATTATCTAAAGCCGCAACACATTTAATTAATTAAGACATCACGTGAAGACAAGCACACATATTAGCGTAACGCAATCCTACAGTATTTTCTTCTCAAATGCATTAAAACCTTTTATTGGCTGTTCATTATTAAATTAATGAGGCTACTCATAAGCTCTTTTGTAAAGCCTGAAGATAAATCGAGCACACGTATCATTCCAGACATATTAGCTAGAGCTGCTGTCTGAGTAGTTTGAGAGAGACGCATGTAAAGCAAGACAACTGATGTGTTTAGTTACACTATTGGCATATTCTATGCGTTCCTGACACAAGCTGCAATGGAGCTAAGCTAAATAAGATAAAGATAAGGTTATGAACCCTGAACAATCAGTTTCGTTTATCACCGCTCTTTGCCCCTGTTTGCATCTGCTGTATCTCTTAAAAGGGATTATGAATGATAGGTCATGTACACACACAGTTCATGGACACCTTGAAGACATAAAGCATTCATATCATGTGCCTTACTGCTCCTTTAGTTTGTGTTTGTGCACAATAGTCTGTTTTAAATCAAATGTATTTACTGTATAGAGCACATTTAAAAACGGCGAGTGTCAACCAAAGTGCTTTACAATGAAATAAAGCAGAAAGAAATCAAAACACCCCAGTTTATGCTCTCACAGAGAGAGATTAATTAACAAAGAGGGGATTCATACTTGCAGGGAGCTTGAAGGTATAGTCGGAATGTTTGTTGATATTTGAACTCGATCAAAACAAAAAAAACTGAATTCTTCAATACCATCGGGTGCTCCCTTAGAAGCTCTGCCCCATACATCGGAAACAAAGCTACAGCTGCCAGCTGGACTTCTGGGCATATTAGATTTAATAAAGTTTTTGTAATAATGATACGTTTTAGTGCACTGGTTTTCAAAGTATCTAAACATGTGTATTGAATAAGGTATTGAATATCAAATAAATTAACCCATGGACACCATTTAAGCGCGTGGATATTTTCTCGGTGTAAAAGCAATAATTAAGACTAAAATAATCTTGCCAGCACACTCAAAAGCCCGCTCTTTGAGGAATTGACCCTCCCTTGCACCTTGGTTACTTATTCAGTTCCTCCATATTTCTCCTCCAATGTGCTCTGACAGAACATCTTTTATTCAAACATGTTCAGGATTTCACAACGCCTGCAGTGTTTTCTAACTGGACCCTGTCCCTCCAGACCAACACATGAATAAAGCACAGCAGGAGTATTTATCTGAATGCAGTAGTTTGTTTTGGTAATGGGCCCATCACCTTCATTCCCTCTGCTCTCTCTTCCCCCTCCCAAGGTCCTCAAGTCTCTGCCTCGTATCGAGGGACGGCCCGGGGCGTCTTTGGCCCCCATGGATTTCAAGGCCCTGGAGGCAGGGCTCCGTGCGGCGCATGGTGATGACATCACCCCCGAGGACGTGATGTCTGCGGCCATGTACCCCAAAGTGTTCCAGGAATTTAAAGAGTTTACTTGTGAGTTAGCGTACGCCTAGCATTATGACAGATATGGCTGGTCTTTATAATGTTCTTTTTCTACATAGATTTTTATTTAATTTGAAATGTATAAAAGTGTTTTATATAATATAAAGTGTTTACATTGGTCTGATAACTTGCACACTTATGACGGCACACATGAATTAGCATTTTGTGTAATCATTTGTATTTTTATTGGCGCCAGTCTTGTCAGAAAATGTTTGCGACTTCTGTTCATTCTGGTATGCCGTAGGATAGTTTTTGAAGTCATGAAGCTCGTTTTAGAAGCAGTTTTTAAATAATACATGAAAACAAATGTTAAAATGTGTGATTAATGTTACAAGTGTGCATTGCTGTTGTCATAAAATGAGAAGAATAAATAATCAAATGGATAAGTATTTCATAATGCATTATAAAGCATCAATGTTTGAAAACAAATTCCCATAATACATCTTTCATGTGTAACCTTCAAACTATTCACCACACAGCATCTCTTTTCATTTTTCATCTCTCTCTCGTCATTTTGGTTTGTTTCCTTTGTGGCTCTAGCTAACTTTGGTCCAGTTGACTGTCTCAGCACCAGGTTGTTCCTCGATGGGCCCAAGATTGCTGAGGAGTTTGAGGTATAAAACTATTAGAATGTTTACCTTTGTTTGTTATTATAAATGTGCATGTTGCACATGTTAAAAAGCTGTCAGAGGAACAATATACATAGCTATCCAGATATTAACATGCATTTGGCACATTAGAATGACAACATGACCTTGCCTACAGTATGTTGGCGAATGAGACATTGAGGTTAACAGGTGTGTAATTAGCTACTGTAAACGTTAGGAAACGAGTCTCACACAAGTCACTTCATCATGTTTATATTGAAGGCCTTGAGTTAGTCAGTATGGGAAATGTTATCGCTTACACGCCTCAATTTGTCTCTGAAATTGCCTTTTTGACAAGAATTACAAAATTGTTGTCGTTTTGGTTTGAAACTGGCCGCACACACACACTCACAACACTCCTTAAACTAGAGTTTAGAACCTCTCACCTCACACACACTGTTTCATAGATAGTTGTGTATTCAAAACAATAACACCGCATGCAGTAGAGCAGAAATGTGAGTTTCAGGAGGTTACTGTACTAGGTGTAATTGCTTCATCTGCTAAGCAACAAATGGCATTTGTGTAGAGGACAGATTACAGACTTACTCTGTGTTGTGTTTGTACATCTAGTGAGAACCTCAGATGTCCTCCCTTGCTCTCCATCCCATACAATTGAATATTTCAGACTATTGAACTCTTTCTGCTGAAAGTTAACCACTGAAAATAGAATGTCACAAAGAATCAAAACCAACCAGAAGGACATAAAACACTCTAGTGTTCAGATCAGCGGCTGCTCTGGTGTCATCTAAATCAGCTCTAGATGATTATCCTGTCTCTTATTTATCTTTATTTAATTTTCACAGCTACATGTAAATGTGCAGTCTAAAGGATTGTGTTTTTCCACATGCATTAATGTAGTTCTACGTGTATGTATGTATACAGTGTATGGTGTACAGCATGTATATATGAGAGAGAGAGAGGGAACTATGTGATTCATTTTTGCCTTTAATAGTTTAATCATTATCATAAACATTTATCATACTTTTGTTCCAGTATTAGTTGGCGTTTTCTTTTTCTTTCTGTTCACTTAGTTGTGAGCACTAGGCCCTACTTGCCAGTACATGAGATTGAAAGCTGACAAAAGCGGCCATGTTTAATTAGCACTTCACGTGAACTCAAGCAAAATTGCTCTTCGTAGCAGGCTAGTGATAATTGATTCTACATTAGCAGGGAGTTAATTGACCTGTGTCCACAGGCTGTTCCCTTATTACAATTGTGAATCAACGGCAGTTCTGATACTGCAGTGACCCCAAGGAAGGAATACTCCCTCCCTGTCAATCACATCTGCATGCACATCATTTCAAAGGAGTCCGTAAGGAAGGCCTGCAGATATGCCTGCATGAAAGTCAGTTATTTGTGTTTCTGACTGATATTCATTCATAACGAAAATGCAGCCATTGAAACACCTTGAGTTATTTCCAACAGTATATCTAACTGTAAAATGTTGGCTGTATGCCAAAAATGGAATTTCAAAGTTGTGTTTTTTACTGTTCCAAGTGCTGAGCTTGTCAACAACTTTTGTTTTCGTTGTCAAAAATTTTTATCGTTCCCCAAACCTCAGTACGAGCTTCCCGCCTTTTGTCAGTATTGCTTCATCATATTTAGAACATTCACATGTGCATCGCGGCGGAAACAAGGGAGTGGTCATTGTGACGACGGGTAGTCTGGCACTGATCTGAGCCCATTAGCTACCTGACCAGACTGATGGGGGAGGCACGTCAAAACGGCGTGTCACATGCAGTAGAACACAGGAGTCCTTTCAGTTGTATCTGAGTGCCTTGAAAGCAGGGTGGATATTTTGTTAGGCCTGATGGTGGATCTTACGTTGTGCTGCTCGTACTCTTATTCTGTTTTCTCAGCACACATGCCGTGCTCGCACGCCCATTTATTGCTTTGCTAAGATATTTTCTGCTAAAAGTCAAAACATAACTAGCAAAAATAAAAAGATATAGGTTATAAACAGTGTATATACATACAATGTCAGTGGTGCCATAGTTTGACAGTAACAAAAGACTCAAAACTGTGGTAATGACATAGATACAGGCAGCTGCATTCATGTATAACATTTAGGCACAGCACAGACATGAAACATAGGGCTTGATGGTAAAGTTGTTAGACAATTATAGTATATTCTACTTTATAGTCAAAGCAGTCTCTCTTCTTAGCATATGCTAAACAAAACAAACACAGACAGACTTTATGGCACCACAGTTAACTGTCAGCACATCGAATGTAAACATAAGAACAGATTGGATCCTTCAAACGGGCTTCTGCCTTCAGAGGCAAGCCCTGCGATGTGGTGTGCTGTAGATGTGGGAAGAGGGGATGATGCTCTCTTGCTAACAGTTGCCAGGAACCTTTACGCGGTGGAACGCGTATACGAGACGACGGCAAGTTAACAAGGAGATGAAGTGAAGCGAGGAAGAGAGAAAGATGAATGATGACTTCTTTCATAACAAACTCTATACAAAAGGAGGTTTCTGTGTAGGTAGGTGCTTCGGAAAGTGGCTTTGAGATCTCTGGAGGAACGACACACATGGATACCAAAAAAATGGAGGTCACCCAGGTGTAGCGTGCGTCTTCCGCTTTGGCATGTATTCGGAACCCCAAAGCTCAGCGACGCAGAACAAGACAACAGTAGACGAAACAGGCAGAGATGGAGATGAGCAAAAAGAGAGAGAGAGAGAAATAGGTGTTGAATTGACGGGACTTGGTCAGATGGGGAAAGTGGCGGGAAGACGCCAGGACATTAATTACGGATTGAGAATCGGAGCGTGCAAAATGGCGACGAAAGGGGAGCAAAATAACGATGTGAAATGAAACACCTCGACACATCGCCTGAATGCCAAACAGAAACGTTTGTCCTAAAAGTCTTAAACAAACGAGGCTAACCAGAGAGTCTTGAAATGCAACAGAAAGACACACAGTACAGCATCCGATGTTTGGCTTGCCGAATGGAGCGAGGCAGTGACCATGAAAGTAAAACATATCTGTGATTGATGCCCCCCCCCCCATACAACAACACACACTCAGTTGGCAAATAGCATAACAGAGTCTATGGAGTTATCCAGGGCTGAGAGGACCGGGTGTTGAAATCCACCGTCTCCTGTGTCCTGTTCCATCTGTCTCTCTCTCTGTCAGACAGATTAACTGTGGCAGCCTTCCACACACCTGTCAGAGATTTCAGTTAAATATGACTGGTTTACACCGGTTATCCTACTGGATATTTTCCTTCACCTTACAGGGCACAGTTTTTAAAAACTTTTTATCATCAAATAATACCTTTCATTTGCTACGTGTATTGGATTTGGTCTCCTCCACACCTTTTAGTGAATCTAACAGCATAACGTGAGATGCCGATATGATTATAATGGTTCTGCGCTGGGAGCTAATACCGGCACACAGGAAGTGATTTGTCAGGAAGACAGTTACTACACTCGCAGACGCAGCTCTTTGCTACACTGCGCCTGAGGTGATTTAGTGCAGCATAAAAAGAGAGAATTAACTGCAAACTTTCTGCTAAAGGTCATGAGGAACTATCTATGATGTTTGCCACTAGGTGGCATACTGGAGCACCAGCATCCCAGGCCAGAACAAACGCATTGTGAGCCACACACACACGTGCAGTAACATGCATGTCGTGAGGCCAGACTGGCTATGAGAACAAAGAAGAGCTTTGTTTACAACACACACACGACACGTGATGTCATTCTCATTACACTACACTATATCTTCATATTTTTTTTATTTATGTTCTATTTTTATTAACATTGAACTTCTACTAGCCCTGGATTAAATGTGAACAAAAACGTGATATCCCCATTGTTTACTTGCCCCGCTTCACGCTGGCACCTTTTAGCCTCGGGTTTAGTCGATTTTACGGAGCTAACCCTGCAATCTCGGAGCTAACCCTGCTCTGGAGGGTTAGCTAGCCCTGGGTTAAAGTCGGGTTTAGCACACTTTGCAGTGTTCCAGGATCGTGCCACTGTGTGGACAGTTTTTTAGCCGGGGCTAAGAACGTTCTAAAAATGCTTTTAGCCCAGGGCTATCTGCAGTGTGAAAAGCCTATATAATAACGATTAAAATACAGCGCTTTTTAATGTGACAGCTTTTGAAATCATAGTGTCATCATCATTGTGTCCCGCGACCAGATTTTTAATCCGGGCAGATGGTGTAACACTAAAACTGTATAAATCGTAACAATCGTTTTCAAAGTCTCGCTCTGTCCAACTCCATGACCTCCCTGCCCCCTCACCCTTCTCCCCCTGTGCGTCTCCGTCAGGTGGAGCTGGAGAGGGGGAAGACCCTCCATATCAAGGCCCTGGCTCTGGGGGACCTGAACAAGGCCGGACAGAGGGAGGTGTTCTTTGAGCTCAACGGGCAGCTCCGCTCTGTCCTGGTGAAAGACACCGTGGCTATGAAGGTGAGGGGGAAATCTGGGAGAAGGCGATGGTGGATTGAGTTGGCAGCGGTTGGTTGGCTGGAGAGATGGATGGGGAGGGTGTGTGTGTGTGTGGAAAGTTGAATACAATTGATCTGTTTCAATCTCTCCCACTAGGAAATGAAGTTTCACCCCAAGGCTCAGAAGTCCATTAAGGGCCAAGTGGGGGCTCCCATGCCAGGCAAGGTCCTGGAGGTGAAAGTGGAGGTTGGCTCCAAGGTAAGCCCGTCAATTCCTTTTTGCACTGCCCGCCTGCCTGCCTGTGTTTAAATGAACACGCAGCTCGGGTTTCCTTAGCGCAATATGTATGTCACACCCTGTCATTTAGTGTGGCCCATCTATGCTCGTTCAACGTACTCACACGGGAGTGTATTCCAGAGAGTTTAGAGATTGAGATGCATGCAGTGTTTCGCCTTTGAGTAAACGCGTACATCTTCTCCGGAGCTATTAAAGTTAACTCTGCAATCCCCGCTGTTGCTAAGAGACAAGTGTTTGCTGTGTTATCACAGTGATCAAACAGTGTTACGCTATATGTGGCGTAGGAAAGCGAGACAGATTGCTTGCTCGGTGGTTCCAAAACTGTAGCTCAATATTTTTCAAGATTTATGATGATTTTTAATGATTCTTCATGCACACAATATAAATACTACAATAACATTTTATATATATGCATTTTATGTGTGTGTGTGTGTGTGTATATATATATATATATATATATATATATATATAATATGCATTTTATGTGTGTGTGTGTTTAAATAAATAAATAAAATGTCATGGTAGTATTTCTCCCTGCATGGATGGTTGAATGCAGTCTTGAATGTGTGCTCGTGAAAGGGGTCGCAAACAACTTTATTGTGTGGGTCAGAGTTTAGCTGCTAGCAGCTAATTAGCTTGTTTTTTTGTACTGTGCGAGGTTTGTACCGTAGCTGACGTGTGTGCTCTGGCTGCCGCTGCTAAAGGTGGAGAAGGGTCAACCGCTGTGCGTCCTGTCGGCCATGAAGATGGAGACGGTGGTGAACTCCCCTGTGGCCGGCACCGTCAAGATCGTGCACGTGAGCACCGACTTGTCTCTGGAGGGAGACGACCTGATCCTGGAGATAGTCGAGGACTAGACGGAGGGAGGGGGAGGGAGGGATCTGGGGAATGACGAGCAGAAGGGGCGGGAAGGATGTCTGGGAAGGCGGCAATCTGGACCTGAATCGCTTGAGGAGCTAAAGGTGATTTACTTTGCTGGGCAGAATAATGCAGCGCACACACACAGGGATATAGCGGCTATCACGTGTTATCAGAGAAGCACAACTGGAATCCAGTGCACACTTTATCCAACCTCACCTCAGAGATTTGGACCATTCCACAACAATGGGTTCAAAGATTACAAAAGGTGGGTTGTCTTCGATAAGGAAATGAAATACACCGCACACATTTGTAGGGGTTTCTCAAGTTGGTTTGATTTTAACTGTCCAGTTCAACTGAATTTCTATCATTCGAACATAGGAGGCGATTTGAATAGCCTTACAAAGCAAACTGCTTTGTTCTCTCAACAGGCAATTATTTCTCAATGTCTTAAGGCAATCATGGTTCTAAACTGCATTCTTTCCATCTCATCAGTATTCTGGTGTTAAGATGAGGTTTTAGGACTATTCTACAACATTCCATGTCTCAGACAGGCTTGTCTATAAAGTTTGTGTGTTATAACGCATGTAGCAGCACCTATGTAACACTAACGAGATCTTAACTAGCCTAGCTATTTACAAAACAATAAGCACATGATACAACAACGCTGTGATAGAGACTAGAGAGGAGATGATGCTTCTATAAGCAGTGCAGGGTGGTTCTAAATTCCCAGCATACATGCCTCCCTATGGTTCATTGAGCTTGTATCACTAGTCACCTTTTTAAGATGGCAAAGCACACGGGGGGGAAAAAAATCACAACATCTGATCATCTACGTCATTTTGGGTGTGGTTTATTATAGCATATATATATATATATATATTCTCCATCCACGTCTTACTAAGACACTTAACAGTAACGTTTACAAGAATCGACTCCGCTATGGGCAAACTGTCAATGCATATCGATGTCCATGGTTGCTCATGTGAAATGTCTCTTTAATTCTATGTCTGTGTGGGGGTAATATTTGAGGGCAGTTTCTATTTCCATGTTGATTGTAATCCTTTATGAGCCTTCTCCTGCACTGGAGGGGGGTTGTGTAACCCCCATCACCACCTGTCACAGAAATCCCAATGCAAATATTGACTGCATACAATAAACTGGAAATCCAAGCTTGACGCCATATTTAATGCTCGGCTGTAACTTTCACTAAATAAGACTGGAACCAGATTCAGACAGCCATTATGGGCAAATCATGGAAAAATCCTTTCCGAAGCTACATTGTGTCTGTTCGAGCTATTGCTAAATGTAGCCAGTGGGCATATCTGTAGGACACACTCCTTTTAGAGATGCCAACGCCGCCTGTAACTATTTAGGGTGTTGTTTTCAATTCCAAGGAGTCACATCACATGGTCTTAATGCAGTTTTAAAGCTCTCATTACTATTGGTAGTGAATGCTCAGTTAAATGTCCCTTCAGTCATTTCCTAATACGCGTCTTCTGTCTGCACTGGGGTTTTAATTCAGGTGTAAATGGGATTATGTTGTGGTGTAATGGAACCATGCGCTGCCATTTTCTCTGGCCTCCTGATTAGTTTATGAATTAATTCTCTGTCAAACGATGTGAAATTAGCCAGACTAATATGGAACGCTAGAGATTTGTGCCTGCAGCATTAAGTGGTACATTGCTAGTGCTGTGTGTACTGTATGTTGACGTGCACATCGTGAAAGATTTGAAACATTAATGTATACTGTACAGTATACTAATATGCTAACACGTGTAGCTATTGATTGCAGGCTGAAAGTACAGTAAACATCAGTGTTGTGCGCGAGTCACACATTTGAGCTGTATCTTAGAGGTTTAAAATGTCCCTGTGAATTTTTAGTGCAGGCTTTTTTGAAAAAGGCGTAGAGCATAATCAATGACGTCGTGCATCATTTGCCGTTAGAGAGTAAACACTGTGGGCCTTGGTGGAGGAGACTTTAATGGGCTCCATTAGAAGCAGTGAAGCGTGTAATTATGGGCAGCGATCTGAACTGGTGGTGTTTGTGCTATGGACACACGTACAGTATGGTGTTTTACATTTAAAGATGAATAGGGCAAAGAACCACCTTCTAGCTTTTAATTCTAGGACAGTAATAGCTATCCTGACATGCCAGAGGAATTGTTGTCACAAGTCCATCTGGGGAGCCGTACATTGAAACTGTACTTCCAAAAAAATACTTGGCAGTTGATTGGATGAACCATCTGGTTGTTTTCATTGTCAGCACCATGGTCGGCACAGCTAAACCACGCCCGTATAGCTATAAACACGACGCTGATTGGAAAACCGTGCCCGAAAGTTCAGTTGCTACTCGGACACAAATTCAAAATGATTCTGAGGCTTTCCAGACTGATTCTCACGGCGAAATTAAACTGAAGCTGATCTCACGAGGCTAAGTAATAGCTGCTAGGATGTTAAAAAACGAGATATGAATAAGGTTTCTGTACTGTAGCTTAAAACAGTTTATAGCAGGCCCAAAATAATAATCAGAATATGAAACTATGCACAGGTGCAGCAAGACATTGCAAATGTACCTTTTAGAAGAGAGATAGCTTTATTAATGGGTGTATTGTATGAAATTAGATGTTTATAAAGGCGTAATGGGAGTGTGTGAATTGCGGTTCTTGACGAGCTGTTGCACAATAATCTGAAGTGCCCTCTTCTGCTCTTGGCCCACATTTTGTGCTGATAATTTAGTTTCCTTGCCCCTTGATATCCCTTTGTACAGCTCCCTCTGTTCCCGTTCTCTCTAGTGTGCATTTGCACATGCTAACTTAGGCACTAACGCAAGCTACGCTTGTAGTGTTACTGTCTTAACCAGATGCAATAGCTTACCTTAAACTTTGCTTGTGACAATGTGTCGCTTTTCGCTGTCTGAATATATATCTGAGCAGGGGAAAGGTCCGGTTGGAGAATGTTGGTTGGTTTCAGAAGGGGATTAAATGCTGACCTGTTCTTCAGAACTTTACTAAAATGTAGAGGAAAATAATAGAGCGTATTTTTCCCCATGCCTTTTGTTTTTAAATGGAACGAACTGCCTCTGTTTTTTGAGCAAAATGTGATCACATGTACCAACAGTTTAGATTAATGTCAGTTAGTTTATATCTTAATTTTGTAACATCTTAAACTTTCTTGTTTTAATTTACATTATAGTTTACATTTAATTGTTACATTTATGTGTTTTAAAGTCAATGAGAAACTAAGGGAGAGAATTAAAAACGATGCAGGTAGATTAGTAATTCTATATTCTTGTTGTTGTTCTTATAAATAAAATAAAGATAACACTGACACATTGTGTGTGTATGTATTTGCATACTTTGCATGGAGTGGTATGGTGATTGGTTAGTTCCAAAGTTACAGTGCGTCCCTCCCAACCCTGAATCTCAAGTCAAACTATTTTGAACGCACCTCCGTCAGTAGACTATGTAGTAATTTATAATAACCTAGCAGTATAGCCTTTGTTAACTAAAAATGTTTCTAGCCTGGATCAAGTACTGTCAATAGACTATGTAGTAATTTATAATAACCTAGCAGTATGGCCTTTAACTAATCCCACCCCCCCCCCAACCCACCCATTTGGGTTCATCAATAACTCTAAAATATTTAAGATACAGTAAAAGACACTTAAAAACAGCATAAAAGGATTGCTCTTTATGCTGCCTAATCATTGTGGAGTGGTGTCAATATTTTAAAGAAAGCAATGTTTCTGAAGATAGCTTTGTACTGTGAGTGTTCTGTGAATCTTTTCACATTAATATCTCTCACAGGAGTTAACATATTTTAATTTAGCCTTAATAGTTTTTATCTAAGAATGAATTAGTTTTATAATTGAATAGTCCTTTTATCAAATAAGTGTAACCTCAATCATGTCTTCAATCAGGTAGTAGTTAAAATATTTGTTTTCAGTGTTGCTAAGCAGTGTGCAAGTCTACTATTAAAAGCGTTTAATCATCGCCACCAGCACACCCTCTTAATAAGAGCCCAGGGTGTTGTGGCCATATCCCTCTTCATTCCACATGCAATAATGAGTTTACTATAATGACTTGTCTCATGCTAATGAATAACCTGCTAATCTAAAATTGTATTTTAATTCTAATCTTGTGATTACAAAGGATGCCTTTTTTCATATAGTTTGACCCAGATGTGCTTTGAGACTAGAAACATCAGATTTGTTCCATGGCAACGGGGTTAGTTTATGAACACTGCCTGGTGTGAAAAAATATTTGTTTTTTTCTATATTTTTTTTGCCATCTCGCAATGTTTCAGTTCAGCTCTAGATGTAATGACACGGCCATTATCCAGCAAGCCACACACAGCTTGAGTGCTTAAAGCCAGAAGTATCAGACTGCATTGCTGTATGAGTCAACGTTCAGAGCAGACTCTTTGCAAACTCCTGATTGCTTCATCTTAAAATCTCACCCTGAAATAACTGCCTCCTAAAACAGGGTCGCGTCATGACGAGGGAAACAATGCAATTTGATTTCCCCAGGTCCCCTAGATGAAGTTTCTCATTTAAATCTTGACTGAAAGTGTCTAATAAAGCCTTTTAACCCACAACTCTGGCTGCCCTCTCCCTCTAACACACACAGAGAGAGAGAGAGAGAGAGAGAGTGTTGTCTTGGCTCACCCTGCTGTCTGTCTTTACTGCAATCCAAATAAGTCAGCAATACCCACCGAGGAGGCCCTGCAAAGACACCCTTGGCATCGCCGTGTCCGAACCTAGCGGAGGGACAACTGGGGCGTTTTGGCAGACGTGGTGCCGCTGTAACCGGAATCTTCCGACGGTCTCCTTTATATGGTGCGGGGGGAGGCTGGGTCTCTGCTTTATTGAGGTGCACCGTTGCTTCCTTTTATGCCCTCTGCTGCTCTGCTCTATAATCCCTTCACTGCTTCCTTGGCAGTAATCCTCTCGCCTGAATGCAGAGATGATAGACAGCATACGGGTTACACGTCTCAGACAGAAGGGGAGGTCAGACGGTAACCTGCCTGTCAGTCAAACGCAACAATGATATAAGCCCCGCCCACCCATTTTAACCCACCGCCTGCTGTTGCTCCGCCTGTAGAGGTCACAGGTCAGTTGCGTTTTAAAAAGGTAAATTTAGTGTTAAAACTCTACATGGGAGTGGCGAGACTTGGAGCAAACTGTTGAAAGACATGTTGAATCCCAGAAATGCGTGGCAAATGCTCCAATGTGGATTACATAATATGAAATGCAAAAGACAAGCGACGCCAAGCAGTAAAGCAATATGCACCGTTTCTACATGCACTCGCATATTTTGCTCGTTTGGAATGTCACTAATCCAAATCTCACAATTCCAAATAAAAGTGCACGCGTTCCAAATAACTGCAGTTATGTCTCCGTCATGTCCACATTACAACTGATGGAAGCTTGACAACATGGCAGGTGTAGTTAACTGTCATCTCCTCTTTCTGTCTAGCTAGTGGGGACAATTTTCCACCTGCCTGAAAACCACTAGCCAGGGACTTGAACCGTTGTAAATCCCCAGTTCGTGCCTGTGCACCGATTTACGTCCCTTCCGGCAGGCCTTATGATCTGTGAGAGGTTATGGCGGTGCACTATCGCATGACATGGACCATCTCCCTGGATCTGTGCATTTTTAAATATAAAATGCTTTCTGCCAGTTACAGAGCTTGCATTTGCAGCACTGGTCATTTTTACAGTACGGTGCAAAAGTCTGGCATTTCCGCAGTTACACTGAACAAAACTATAACACTTGTTTCTGCCCCCATTCATCATGAGCTGAACTCAAAGATCTAATACTTCCTCTATGTACACAAAAGGCCTATTTCTCTCAAATATTGTTCATAAATCTGTGAGCTGTGACAATAAAAGTAGCCTTTTATTGTGGCCATCCTAAGGCGCACCTGTGCAATACTCGTGTCTGATCTGCATCTTGATGTGCCACACGTGAGGTATATGGGGTAACATCTGCAAAGGGGAAGTGCTCACTTACACAGATTTAGACAGATTTGTAAAACAATATTTAAGAGAAATGAGCCTTTTGTGTACATAGAGGAAGTATTACATCTTTGAGTTCAGCTCATGATGAATGGGGGCAAAAACAAGTGTTGCGTTTATAATTGTGTTCAGTGTATATCCCCGTCGAAACAGCATTGGTCAGTCCAGAGGCTGAAGGCAAAAAAACAAATCTACTGTAAGTGGAATGCAAGCACTACTATTGGCCAATGCATGCCATATGGTTTCACGTTGATCACTGCACCTACTTTTACTGTAGGTGTCGCAAAAAAAATCTGTCTGTGCATCGAAAACATGATTAGACATGGTTAAACATAATTACCAGCCCAGTGCAACAGCTGAGCCATCGACACCCTCAGGAAGTTTTTAGAAGAGCGTTTAACTAGACTAATTGAATGCTGACAAACTTAATATTTAATAATCTATCTAAAATATGGATCATCATCCTTCTCTGCCAGCTTCTCTTGAGGCAACTAAAATCCTTACATTGTACTGTAGAAGGTACCCTCCTTAATTTTTGTCCAGTGGAAACAAGCATTACAAAGTTTTTGCTGCAAATGTTATGAAACGTTCTTAAGTTCCAGTTT
This sequence comes from Typhlichthys subterraneus, assembly GCA_027564835.1. Classification (NCBI taxonomy): domain Eukaryota; kingdom Metazoa; phylum Chordata; class Actinopteri; order Percopsiformes; family Amblyopsidae; genus Typhlichthys; species Typhlichthys subterraneus. The sequence continues at coordinate 4,996 of JAODUH010005638.1, read as the reverse complement.
GATTCTGGGATACTCAAAGGTCAGTGTCAATGAAAACGCTCACGTTGATATTATCAACGTGAAAGGTGGCTGTGTGTGTGATGTGTGTGTGTCCATGTCTGTGACCTCTCTTTGCCCTGAGCTAAAAGCTTTTCAGTCCACATCGATTCACATTGCATGTAGGAAATCTCCCAGCAGCAGGACACACACTGAGATAGATGAGGAACAGCAAGACTAATTCTGAACCATGTGCGTCAGAATGGCGATAGTATTTGTCACATCTTTTTGCACACCTATATCCTATGTTGTCATATCAACTGTCAGTTAACCATGGTCACCGGCGTATTACATCAAGGTAGTATAGTAAGGTAGTAGAATAAAGAGTTTGTTTCACACACACTTCCATTTTTAACACCAGCCAAAAATGGAAGTTCAAAAGTCATTTGAAAAACATCTGGCAGCATATTATGAGGCTCCAAAAAAGTAGTTTTTTTTAAACTGATGGTCTTTGCCACACATAGTTGTTAAACAGAGCTCCGCACATTGCCAAAATAAATAAAGCAAATGGAATAAACTGTATTTACTTAACACACATTTAATACACATAAGGTCTGACAATAATGATAATGTATTCTTTCCGATGAAAAGCAGACATGCTCTTTATTTATCTGGACCAACTGTGAACAATACATTACAGGCTAATGCTCACGAATCAGATTTTCTTTTACAAAAAGAGTAACAGTCTTCAATTACACATGGTACATGAATAATGCCATGTGCGCCAAAGGGACATCAGTTGCTACAGTAGGAAAGATCGATAGATGATCAATTATTGACGCGCGTACACACACACACACACACACACACACTACCTGCTATTACTGGTGGACGCACACACTGCTATAGTTCCGGTTCAGTATTGATTAGGGCATATTAAGCCCCTTAAGTTAAGTGACCGCTGATCTGGCCAATATGGCTGTAGCACAGTAGGCTATGAACGTGCACGCACATGCACGTGATTGCGGTGCGGGACCATTCCGGGGTCAGGGGTCAACAATTATGCACTACGTTTAGATATATACGCATAAGACATACTTCATAGGAGAAGCAGTCTCATTTTGTCTTCTTCACAGAAAACACTTTACTTAAAGAATCAGCAAATTCTTATTTAATGGAACTGTTAGGGGCCGTCCAACATAATTATGAAGATGTATAGCAATATCTGCGCCCTCTACAATCCACACTGAAAGCTATTTAACATCCTCCAGAGAACAAAAGGAACAATTCAACCCTATCTACATAATTCTTTTTTTTTATTTTTTGCATACTGTATCTGTGTTTTGGAAGTGTCTGTTTCATAATAATTTAGTCTTTCAAGCATTTTAATAAAGGAGGAAACATGATCGGCAACTCTAATTAATTCACAGAGCGGCGTATTGCTTTTACTTGAGAAGGCTTTGTGCACCAAAACGTTTTAGCAGTGGAAATTAACGTCGAAGCGGATTGAACTCTGGAGAAAGCTTGAGAGGGATCACACAATGTGTGCAAATGTGAAATATCTCAAACAAAACTGCATTTGTTGTATTACCCAGCTTTCTCTCAGACCTGAAAGCAGTAGGACTTCATTTTATACACTTTAAGCTTTCAAACTCTCTATGCCAGATGTGTTTTAGCCCTAATATAGCTTTAACCAAAATACATTTTGATAGAAGCTAGTTTACGTAGAGGTATCGTCTGTTTCTCTATACCTTTCCTTAAACCTTCTCTACCCTTCTGTCTATAGCCAGATGCACGTTTGTGCACACTGTTTCAAAAACATGTACTTGGGGCAACCAGGTGAGTGTACCTTTAGCTCTAAAAATGTTTTCCCCGCACCCAGGAATGCCACATATGAATCATCTATTGTGCCTGGCACCGTTGCTACTTGTCAATTGCCAGAGTTGCTTGTGAACTAAGGCACAGTACATATTGTTCTTCTGGAGACGGCCCAGGCCTTTCAACATGTACCATATACTATACTATGCACTTTTCCATTAACCGGCTCAGGCCAGCACACTTTCCCTGGCTGTGTGCCAGGGCGTAACATTAAAGGCGGGGATGGAGACAGTCTCCACAAGCTGGCAAGGAACACTGTCTCTGATATCGTACTCCGCCTGACTCCCTGTAGACACGGTGGAGAGGAGGATGAGAACCTAAAGCGGCTCCATCTTCAGACAGCGCCACCTCCCCCCGGGTGCTTTTCCCGAGAACGTTCAGTGCCCGCCTTATCCCCAGAGTGCAGCGCCGAGAGCTTTGAGCGGTCCTTTTGTTCCGGCTGCCATCACATCAGACTGTGTGACGATAGCCCAGGGGCCGGGCTAACCAGGAGGCTTCCGAGGGGAAAAACGCCTGAATAGAACCCAGCCGAGAGATTCATCATGCCGCCCACTTCAACTTCTGCTATTTTTTTACCCCAGGGCAAGTTGAGCTAGCATGCCCACATCTCTGTATCCAGCAAGCACATATGCAAATTCTGTCATACATTTATAGCACTAGCATAATAACTAACATATTGTATACATTATGCTGTCATATCGGTCATTGATATAGTTTCACTAATGGCTCTTGACAACAACACTAAATGATTTCTGATGGTTTGACGATGATTTGACAAACTTGTACCTTTATTTTTTGCTCGGGTTTCTACAGTATCACTCTATCTCTCTGCGCAATCAATTTGATGGACTCTGAGCTATATGAAATGCATATGTTCTATTATTTTGTTGTCTGATTGTGTGCATGGGCCAATGCTAGCAAAGAGATAATGGCGGAGGTACAATTATTTATATATTTACCCTTCACAGATGAAGCATAGTGTGGCGTTAATTGGCAGAAACAAACAATTAAATCAAATATCAACTGGTTCATAAACCTCTAAATAGCACATTAACATACAGTACATTAGACATTGTAATTTAATCTAAAAATAATCATGTTTTGGTGAAAGAAACATTAAAATTAAAAAGACTAAATCAGAGACCTGAGCCGACATTCTCTAGCAGCTCAAGTACGAAATCTGAAGCGTAATGAAAAGGCAGAACTCAAACCCATTTATTAGGTTACATAGATTGAGACTTGACCTTTACCAGTTTAAAGTAATACCAGTGTTTTAGCAAAGGAACATCCCACAGAAAGCATTTTTCTAAGAAATCTGTTCTGGAAGAAATTAACTGTATGGCAAAACTTGAAGCACTTTCAGAATCATTCAATGAGTAAACTGGAAGTATTTTATATTCATATTTTTTAATATCAATATTCTTTATGGAGTATTGATTGAATTTTGTTTTTCTATAAAATAGTTTTATTCTAATTATATGCTGGCAAGGTATGGGGAAAAAAAAAAAATCTAAATATGCGCCATACTGAATCATACACATCCAATGACATTAATATTGAATCAGTTCACTATAATATTCACATTGTATTGCTACTGTGGTATACCTACATATCATATTAACCACACACCTTGTTACCTTGTCTTCCAAACCACCTGGGACCTAAAGCCCCCTCACAAATCAATCATCCCAAAAGTGGAACTGTCTCAGAGTAATTTTAATTGAGAGAGGTCCATTTCTAGAATATGTTTAACCAAATTAACTTGAGAAAAAAAGTTAATGTCAGTCAGCTTTAGGCCTATTTGAACAAGAACTGTAGATTTGAGTTTCCGTTATATCACATAGAGTACAGCATAAATGGGAGCTGCTTAACACCACCGGCAGCATGTGATCTTATATTAATGAAAGACTGCTAAGTCCACGGTTTAACAAAAGTTCAACATAGCCAGAAAGATAGATGCTGGAGAATCACAGAGATCGATAAGATAGATACAGTTTGATACAAAGATGGCACAATCAGATAATTGTATAGTTAAGTGTGTGTGCGTGTGCGCACACACATAAGTAAGCAAGTAAAGTTTATTTGTATAGCACTTTTCTCAGGTCACAAATGCTTCACACAATAATGCATTGTCATAATGCCGAAATAAAACAAAAGGTGCCTACACAATAAAAGTACTCTATAAAACAAATAAATCCAATAAAACAAAGTAATATAGATGCAGTACTACAAGGTACAAATACCGTACAAATCAAGAAACCACAACGTCAATACTATAAAAAGGCTTTTTTTTTAAAGATGTCTGCAGACTCTATAGTTCTCAAGGCTTGCAGTCGGTTCAAGGAAGACTTGTTAAGGCAAGTATACAATGCATTTCAGTAGTCTAAGCTTGATGAGATGGATGCATGAATGAGAATCTCCATCTCCTGTTGTGAAACCACGTGCATGTGTATTTACAGTAGTTATATGGTATTTACTTGATATGAAGGCAGACATACCATACACTGGAAATGTAATAAAGGGCATTGCACTGTAATAGCTAGTTATTTCCTATTATATCCTTTATCCCGGTAATCTATCCAGACTGTTAGAATTATCAAACTATCGTTTAGTTTACACAACTAGTATAGCATTAAAAAAAGCCACCCTTCCTCAAATATCTTCCTTGAGAGACAGAAATCATTCTGTTAGTGGTGATAAAGTAATCAATATGGATTTACAGAGTTAAAATCCACCCACTTTCAGAACTAAAGCTATAAATTATCTGAATAAAATCTTCTTTGGGAGCTGAACTAAACAAGTAGGGAACTGTAATACTGTATTCCTCAAAAGTAACCTGTTTCTCCATTACTTTACTGTCCAGCAGTATTGTGTTGTATGTACTGTAAGCCTGGCTTACAGTAGGTTACAAGACCTGGGCAAAGCTCTATCAACACCGTTCAGTGGAAGAGAAATTTATCATATTCACCAGATTAACACAGGGACCTGTTTATCTCCCCTTGGCCATATTTAGGTCTCCATACAGGCTCTGAAAACAGGCACATAATTGTTGCCAATGTTGGATTGGCCTGCACACAGCCTCACGGATTGGGGGGGGGGAGGGTGTTTGTGTGTTAAAGGGGGGGGGGGGGGGGGGGGTTTT
>JAODUH010005637.1:0-10025 GCA_027564835.1 Typhlichthys subterraneus | reverse complement strand
CTCTCTCTGTCTCCTTGTCTGTCTGTCTGTCTGTCTGTCTGTCTGTCTGTCTGTATTTTTCCTTGGACAGGTGTTGGGCAGGCAGGTAAGCCAATAGGAGCCTCGGATCCGATCCATTTTCCACGGCCCGTGAACCAGCCCTTTATTTGCGATGACAAGATGGAGGGAAGATGGCAATGGTCTTCAGTAGGAAAAAGTAAGTCAAATAGGAGGAATGATGAGGCGACAGGTGTATGGGTAAAACAGCAGTAAGCTCCATTACAAACTGTATTATGTTCATCACACACACTGTGGGTCAGTTTGACAATATGTTCTCACGCCGACACACAGACGCAGACACACACACACTCAAGTGTATACACAAATCATTACCATCCAGGATGACCAGGGGACAGGATGGTCTAGTAGTCTGGGTGTTGGGCTTCCAGCCGGGAGATAGTGGGTTTGTACCCCGGTGTTGACCTACCTGTAAGCATCCTTGAGCAAGATGCCTGCTCCCTGTGGTTGGTCCCACCTTGCATGGCAGCGATCACCATCGGTGTATGAATGAATGAATGAATGGCTGAATTAATGTGTGTGTGACTCGGTGAGTGTCAGGCAAAATACTGTAAAGCGCTTTGGATAAATGCACACACACACACACACACACACACGGTCAATAAGGATTCCCTCTCAGCTACAGTGACAATGAAGAACAGGTCAGTCAGGTCTGCCTGCTTCGCTCTCACAGCCTACACTCATGCCAAAAAATGGCAAACATGTGATGGAGCAGTGGAATTAAAGGAAGGGTGGCTCTTCTTTCTAGAAGACCTATAGGCTGGTGCTTGAGACTAACCCTGCATTCACACCGCAAATGTGTTTAAACCGCTCAGTGGCAGATGAGTGGTCGCCAAGCCCTCTCTAGTGTCCAAATCACCAGCTTGAGGTGGGCGTGTCCGACGCCAGCGATGACCAGAACTGGCTTGAGGTCTACTAGTAAAATGTGTCAAATCAAATGCACCAATAGTGTGCATTCCCTCAAAAAACATTTTGAGGGAAATGTGTGTATAAATACTGTTATTACACAATGTTCTCTGCATCTCCTAAATCTGTCCTGTAGACGCCAAACACCGTCACCAAGTTGTGTCGCTGTCGCAGAGAAACGCTGGCATCCGTTCTCAATGAATTGTAACGTGCCTCTGTGCGAGCTGAACACGTCGGCGGTGTGAGTGCTGTGTAGACATAAAGTGTTATGTTGCTATTTCACAACTGCTTTTAATTAATACATTTAATGTTTTGTGTTTCTCCCTTGTGTTATATAAACAATAATCAATCAAAAGCAATAATCTACAGTATGAAAACCATGTTCTATTAGCATCTTAATACTAATACTACTTAATACTATAACAGAATTACAATAATGTAACACATGCACACACACAAGCTCAGCTCTACATTAATGATATTACAGCTCTTTATTTATTATTATTATGATCATTATTATGCATCTCCTCTCCCTCACAGTGCCTGTATGTCTTTCCCACTAAAGGACAAGTTAAATATAACTATTATGCAGTATAACACAATGGCTGTTCTGTATTCTGTATACAGGGCAACATAATGGCTGGGGGCTACACACGAGAGGTGTTACAAATATTGGGATGTGTGCGTGTTCGGCAAGGGTGCTTGCCACACACACTCACATAAATGCGTGCATTGTCAGTGCCCTGTTCTCACATTCGAGTTAAGTGAAGTAACATGTCTAATACAACCACAGTGACCGTGACAACCACAAAGAAAAGAGTTTGTGTTATGATGAGCCTATGGTCTTTCTTTCTTACTTTCTTCCTTCTTTTTGAGTGGGTTTGTAAATATAACTGGGCACAATCATCCACCTTGATGCATTTAGCTCACTGCTGCATAGTAATGCCTGATTGCCACACTTGTGAATGCGGGATCAGGTGCCCTTAATGAAACTTTGAGTCATCATTTGGGGGGGGGGGGTTCTTCTCTCTGAGGCTGGTAGAAAACGGCCCACAACAGTAACATGCTCAGCTCAGCTCCACTACTTACAGTTGGACTTGGGCACAAAAGCGATTCTCACCATAGCCAATCAGGAGATTAGCATCATAAGGCCTTCAGTCCAGAGAATTAAAGAATTAATGCAGAAAAGGCCTTTGAGAACAAGCATCTAATGCAGAATTTCCATATATGTGTAGTAGATGCGTAATATCTGAGCAGAAGTAGAGTTTAGCCTTCATTCGTCATAAAAGGAAAAGGAACTATACTCTCACCAGAAGTCTCGGTATGGACGCAAATTAAAAGAGCTAGACAGTACTGGAGAATTCACACTCATGCTCAAATGCATATACAGTACGTGGGTGTGTGTGGTGTGTGGTAGTCTCAGCCTCTTCCATCCACTAGCACTACGTCACATAAGCTACACTCCGCTGAACGTCTGATACATAAACCTCTTAAGCTGAAAACAGGAGTCTCTGACTTTCCAGAAGTAATAATGTCAATTTCCATTCGTTGTAAGCATTGTCACTTAGTATGTATGTAAAATATCCAGTGCACTGCCTTGTTTACTCATTTTTAACATCCGACTTGGTCACTGAGTTACGTAGTTGGTCGTCGTGCATGTCAATCAAAACACCTCGCTCGTCAAGTAGGCGGGTACTGACGGCAGTTATTCAACACTGTGTCCCAGACTGTACGTATGTAAATGCTGGCTCTGCGAGACTAGTTGTGTGGTAACATGTCACTTTGCCCCGTGGCAGATACATTCACACTGCCTGCTTGCGGCTAGGAAACACCGGGCCGCCATGCAAAGGTGCTCCACTACCATGCAAATCCTCACCATGGATGAGAACATGAGAGGCATAGAGACAAGCAGTGGGCAACAAACAAAGGCAGATAGACAGAGAAGGAAAATGTTATGAAAACACACAAATGCTATCAGTTGCTTCAATGTGACTGTTACCATTACCGAGTGGTCAAATGCGATGGTTCCAGCCCTAAACATTTAGAGATGTGTTCTCATGCATCCATGTCCACCTGCTAGTGTCTGGGTAATTGGCTCAACAAAGGTTTGGGCAAATAAGCTAAGTGTATTTACCCAGGCTTCATGTGACATGAAGCCTTTTCCACAACACAGGTACCTGTGCAAACCCAATGGAATTATATTAGTCCAGTGGATGAGTCTATCTGTATATTGTAATCTAGACCAAATTAAGTCAGAGTCCTCCACTACACAACAATATACTGTACACAGACCCGTGTTGTTTTCATACACACAAACCAGCCTTGGTGTTTTATCTGGGAAATCAGGGCCAACTGGCCATCAAGAAAACCCACATGCTCGTGTGTGTGTGTGTGTGTGTGTGTGTGTGTGTGTGTGTGTGTGAGGGAGAGAGGTAAACAGAAGGTTGTGTGTATGATATTCCCAGGGTCAGCTCTCTTCTCCAGAGGGAGAGATGAAGGAACAGGCCATTCCAGAACGGAGGTGGAAACAATAGCCCAGGCTGGAGCTCTCACCCACAGCTGTGTGTGCACGTGTCTGTGTGTGTGTGTGTGTGTGTGTGTGTGTGTGTGCGTGCGTGTGTGTGTGTGTGTGCGCGTGGGTGTGCATGTACACTATGTGTGTGTGTTGTAAAAATATGCATTTGTGTGTTGTTATTTTTTTTAAACATAATTTCCCGTTTTATCATTGCTCCTCCATTTTGTCCTAATTAATACCATATATAACAGAAGCTGACATATACTGTTTCTTATTATCTGGAGCAGTTCAAATGACCCAGCCCCTCTTGTGAAAGACAGTAATACAATTACAACGCCATAAATAAATGAACAGCAGGTCTATTGGTTCACTGCTGGCCATTCACCTCAATGACCCGCGTGGGAAAGCAGCACGCGTAGCCTGTCGTCTGTTGATAAATAAAACAGTAATGACCCTGATGTGATTAGACAATGTACCGTTCACACCAACATGCAAGCTCAGTGGTGTTCACACATTGACTTAACACATAAGCCTGCATGCAACACAAGCGTAAACAAAGTTGTCACACCCAGTGACGTGTCACCACACCTCTGTCTCAGTAAAGCGGCCCGTCAAGTTATTGGCGTGACATGAATGGAGGGAAACCGTTAAGATGCCATGCCTGCTAATGTTGGGGGTGGGTGTGTGTGTGCGTGTGTGCGTGCGTGTGTGCTGGGAGACTGTGTGACTTCATGTTGAGTTAATAAACTCTCAGCAGCCTCTTGGGTTCTTCCTAAAGCTGAAGATTCATTAGGACAATAAAGACTAAATGAATCATGTTGAAGGTGGAGGCCTCTGTATGTATCTGAACTTATCCGTGTGGTTGAAACTGTTTTTGTTTGAAGCTGAGAGCACAATTAAGGAGCGTACTTAGTTTTTGTCTGTAGACCGTCTGCAGATAAAACATGTCGTGATACATGCCAGGTTGAAGCATTTTAAAGGGAAAAAGAAACCCGATACTTCATAGGGTCCTTGGACCCTAATTGTAGATCCCCCACATTGTACAAGGCCCATGTTGCATGGTGACCCGTCCATCTCCCAAAGAGGGGAAGTCTACTTTATCTTACAGTGGAACAATGCAGCAAGCACAGGAGCCTCAGCTTGGAGGAGACTTCCTTAAACCACTCACCCACCTGATGTCTGTCACAGAGGACAAGCATATCTCTCTTCTTTTCATTTATACCTTGCCAGGGTGTTGAGAGGTGCTTACATTGTATTCAGTAGGGATGGTGTAACAGCAACAAAAGCTACAGCTCTCTTTGTTTTATTAAAAATAAATAAATACATTATTATTATTATGATGATGATGGTGTTTTTTTGTTTCCTACTGAGCTGACCGGCTGGATCTCCTCTAAACCAGGGGTTCCTAAACCATTCAGCTTGCGACCCCATCTAAATATCAGTACCAGAAACGCCTACTATCTCCCAGAGGTGTTAGAAGAATAACAGCCATAATATTATTTGATAGTATTAAAATATAGATCAGAATACATCAAAATAACGTATACATTGTACTACTAATAATATGGCTAAAATATCTATAATCAATTTCAAACATTATTTCATTTGTGAAAATCATGTGGTTGACCCCCTCCTCTGTGTCTCGCGACCCGCGGAGCGTCTCGACCGCCACTTAGAGAGCCACTGCTCCCAAACCTAAACTGCTTTCTTAACGGCGATGTTGTGTTACAGCGGTTCTGAATAAACACAAACAGGAACAGCAGAGGGACTCCCGGAGGTCGAAGGAAAACAAGGAAGGAGCGAGCAGAGGCAGAGGAACGCAGAGGAGCGTGGCGTTCAAAGAGCAGGAAGAGAGAGGGAGGGGGGGGGGGGTTGGTTCAGGATGGCTGCCCCCCTTAGTCCCAGAGACAATGGCCTGCAGACACAACATGGAGGCAAGGGATGAGGATTTAGACACCCCCTCTTTTACTTCACAACACCTGAACAGAAAACCGCATACATGTCGCTATTTCACCTCCAGCTTTCACGTAGTTTCAATTATACAGTGGAACACTATGGAGCGCCTGGAGAAGAGAAGGGGGCATAGAAGAAGGGAATGCAGCTTGCCCAACAAAAGAGGTGAATAAATCACAGCTGAATGGGGACAGTCCGCTGGTTTCCCCTGGACAGTGGACCTGGATATCTGGAGGTGGTGGGGGAGGAGGGGGGGGGGGGGGGGTGGTGGTTGCTAAGCACTGACATGCCTTTACAGGCCTGGCCAACAGCGGCCATAGGGGCTAGAGAGGCTGGACGTCTTCATCCGTGGAAGAGAAGTGAATGGAAAAACGTGCCAGTGGAACACAGGGAGGGAGCTGCTTGGTGAGTAAACGGAAATACTGACTCACCCGTTCTGGGATGGGAGATGACCAAGGGTGGGGCCCTGAGGTAGAATTGCTTAACTATCCTGACACTCACTCACCCACTCACTCACTCACTCACACACACACACACACACACACACACACAGCAATCCCAAAATCCCCTTAATACAAAGTTGGGTGTGCGGGTTCAGCCACTAGACAATGGGTAGTTTGTCCTGGTCAGGTCAAGTGTACAGTGAATGTGTGTGTGTGTAGGCACTGACTGCCCATGTGCACGGGCATTACACACAGGGAAGCTGGGAGTAATCCAGCTTGCGGTATATACACGCTGACAAACACCATGCGCTGGTTGTTTCCCATGCCTGTCAGAGCTGGTTACGGCGCGGCACTGTACACTTCCCCCTACAGTTCACGGTTGAGGGTTGAAACACACACTTCCATTAAAGAGTGGGTGAGGACCGGCGGAGAAGATCTGTGTCACACCATAGTGCTGTACAGTGTGAGCCACCCAAGCCCATAAGGGATAGACACAAAACACTTAGTGTATAACTATACTTATCCCCACCCCCAACACACACACACACACACCTGCTGATAGACTGTGGAAAAACTAACACACAGACTTTTACAAAGAGTTAAATTATAGGCAAATGTATCAGGTTTTGGTCCCTCTCTCTCACACACACTCACACTCACACACACACACACACACACACACACCTGCTGATAGACTGTGGAAAAACTAACAGACTTTTACAAAGAGTTAAATTATAGGCATAGGTATCAGATTTTGGTCCCTTTCTCTCACACACACACACACACACACACAATGTCCTACCTTCATGTCCACGATGGAGCATGCGATCTGTTTAACGTAGGCCAGGTCTGCAGTCTGCGGCAGCAGAACCGACTCCCTGGTGAGGCCAATCTGAATGATAAAGGAGACCCCCGCCGGAGTGGGGGGTCCAGGGGTCATGGCGACACCCCCGGGGCCCGGTCCGGGGCCCATGTCCACCGGTGGAAAGCCCCCGTGTGTCGGGGTCAGGGGCATGGACACCGGAGAGCCCTGTGGCATCACCACTGACCCCGGAGGGGAGGGACCCCCCGGGGGGAAGAAAACCTGGCCCGGTGGCCCCGTGGGCATGCAAGGGCTAGCCATTCAGGGCCCTCTCCAGTCCTGTGCCAACACACACACACGCTCACTGGACCAGTGAGTGGTGGCGTCCACTCACTCAAAGGTCCACTTGCACGCACACACACACTCAAACCGGCAGGGAGTCCCAGTTGTTCTGTGTCCAGTGTTCCACCCTGGTTGATAAGGAAGAGATCCAAACGAAGGAAGTAGAGCTTTTTCCCCCCCCTCTCTCTCTCTCTCTCTCTCTCTCTCTCTCTCTCTCTCTCACACTTCTGCTTTCATGGCCCATGCATGACTAAAATGAGCACTGTGTGTGTGAGAGACAGTCAAAAGAAAGACATAGTCCAGGGGTGGGGGTGGGATTCCGCCCTCAGCTCCTCCCCCTCCCAGTCGTTCCAGAGAAGTCTCACTGCAGAGGAGAAAGTCCAAACTTACGCAGAAAGCTCAGAGGAAGGAGAGAGGAAGAGAGAACAAAAACAAAAACAATGCCCAACTTCACGGTGCTTTTCTCCGGGTCAGCTTTTACAAAATGGCCTCCCGAGGCAGGAAACTTTAATATTTACAGCGAGACACTGCTGGCGCTTTGAATTCACAAGTCTAGCCCTGTTTCAGTTTCAGCTCTCTACTTTGGTCTGCAGCGGAGAAGAGAGCGAGACACCGTGTGAAGGTACCTCCCTCTCCGCTCCCCTCCCTCCCTCCCTCCTGCCCCCTCATCTGTGAACTCGCCAGAGCCGAGGAGGAAGTGAACGAATGACACAGCTCTCAGCCAATAGAGTTGGAGAATGGGGGAGTCGTTCTGCTCAGGGCAAATGACGGGTGATGTCACAGGCCCGCCCTTTGACTCCTGGCAAGTCTTTCCCCTCCTTCTGTGTGTGTGTGTGTGTGCGTGCATGTTAAAATGGAATAATTGTTCTTCTTTATTCCCTCCCCTAGCTAGCTGATGCCAGACAAGCTCTTACTCTTACATTGCCTGAGGGGCCAGAACCACAAAAACATTTAAAAATAAAAGAATTGGCTTTAAATGTACTCTTTTATCAAACTACTTAGAGTGACTATGTTTTGGGTTTTAGAGTGCCCAATATTTTATTTCTTTCAAAATTGTCACCCTGTTCTTTGCTAAATAGTATGATTGGCTTCTATCTAGCATATTAATAAAACATATAAAACTGAAAATAATATGTACTTTTAATCCGCCCTTTTAGAATAGACTGGTCTTGGTTGGAATAAACTGGGAAACATATCCAAGGAGGGTTTAGGTTAGGCTTCCTGTCTTGCAGCGTAAGCTTTTCATTGGCAAGACCACATTAAGGAATTTAAAGTGTTCCTCTGTTCAGGTCACAAAACCTTTGTGAACTGTAATTGTAGAGATAATATGAAAAACATACTGCAAATGTATTTTACCACTGTTAACCACAAGAGGGAACTCTTTCATGAAATGCGTTGATTCTGAAGATTGGGAAATTCAGTTTATTTTCACAAAGAATAAGCAAAAATGGAAAAGGTATGTATGTAAGTAGCATTTGATCACATAGTAATTGTACAAAAATGTGTCTCATACAAAAATGCTAACATTTGTGCTTTATAGGCAATTGCGCATCAAGCCTTCAAGATAATGCTGTCAGCAGTTACAGAATAGGTAAAGATGTTTTGCATACTGTATGTACATGATGGAGAACAGCATTACCTGATCTCCATCACCAGTCTCTTCTGAAATACACCACTAAATAGATGGAAATGTTTGAAAATGTCTTTGAATTAAATTCATTAAACCTTTTTTTGTTGTTGTTCTAAACACAAGGTCAGCTTTAGGGCAGCACCTCAAAATTGTTCATTATTCCCTCCACATATATTATTAGCTGAATCACAAGAATCTGAGAAGGCAAAGACAAGAAGGATCAGATAAATGATTGTTGCCTGGTCTTTGTCAGCCTATAGAGAGCCCAAGTCACTTCCACATTATGGGACTGTGACATCCCTGGCCTGGATGTGGGTGGAGCTTGATTAGCCTTGATTGGCCTCGCCTGGCCAGGGCATTATAAGAGTGCTTCCAGCTTCCACTATTCACTCTCGGACCCTCCTGGCACCACACATGGCATTTGTTGTTTTGTTTAGTTGGCATGCAACACGCACCACACATATTCAGTACAGACATTCACACCTCATTGTATGTTTCTGTTAATGTATGTTAGTTTGGAGATTTGAGTTATGTTTAGTTTATGGCCTTTGAGCCAGGCCTTAACAGGACCTAAATTGTAAAAAAATATGTATGTAGTCAACTAAGAGAATACAATTATTTTTTGATCCCGTTTGCTTTGCGACACGAAGTAGACATGTAAGAAACATTTTCGAGTCAAGAAAATCTGTTTGACGTGCATTTGTTGAAGTAGAAGACTGTGGAAATATGTAATTAGTAAGTCTACAAATCCCGTGTCATGATATTTTTGCGCCACCATCCACAAGCCAAAGAAAGTATTGTTTAGGTGACGTGTGTTGTGTGAGACGAAAGCTAGAAAGTAGTTCACTGAGCGGTTACATACAAAACTAAAGATTACTTTATACTTGTACAACAAACTGCAACATTCTTGACTTGAACAATGATAGTTTAAATAGACAAACATAATATGTGTACTTCGTGTCACAATTTACGGGATCTAAAAATAATTTAATTCTCGCCGTTGACTACCATACAGAATTTTTTCCAAACTTAGGTCCCATAATGCAGAAGTGACGTAGGCTCTCTATCATGGTGCATGTTGTATACTAAGGCACATACAGCAGTATAGCTGTTAACGTTAAACATTAAAGATGACACAACACATTTCTTAGTTCACTGTACAAAATCATTTTTTGTATTTTTCTTCCTTAATGACATACAACAGGCGACCCGTAAACAAAAAGAAATATTAGATACAAGCTAGAATGCAATTCAAAAATATATATAACAAACTAAAAGCAGGTCTCTTATCCCTTGTACTTAGATGAAAATTTGAATACAGCTTAATGTGATGTACAAAATATCACACAGTGATAAGTTGCTATATTTAAAAAATAA
>JAODUH010005636.1:0-10025 GCA_027564835.1 Typhlichthys subterraneus | reverse complement strand
ATAGTCTGGCCTCCATAGGCCAGACGTGTATATTAAAGTTATATACACATCTGGCCTAGTGATGTAGGGGTTAAAATGGGCCTGGCACAAAGTATTATCATTGCCACAGAGAGGGCATAGTCCTAAACGGAAGGCTATATAGCATTGTTAACAGTATACTGCATCAAACAAAACACATAGGCCTACTCTGGTGTATAATATATGTGTAAAAGAAAAAAAGGAGGGAAAAGAAGGAATAGGCTACATGAAACAGGCAATGCGTTCAGATATATTTAGACTCACCTACACCAGAGACGAGGGGGATATAATATTCCTGCACTACCCTCTTAGATGAATGTTCTCTGGTCACAATGCACCATTTTGCCTTAGCCACAAACGCAAGGGAACATAATCAATTTCAGAGAGCGTTTCCACTTGCAAAAAGGTGTCAGAAAGCAGGTTGGCCTGTTTTAAGCTACTAGTGAGGATGACAGAGGAAGGAAGCAGACATGCAGGCGAGGGAATCATAATTAGCTCCCTATCCTCGCAACGGCGCGCGCCGGGGAAGGGAGGGTATCGATCTGTGTCACAACGATCCACGCCGCGAGGATGTTTTTAAATCGTGTGCCGCTGATAGTCCTATCTCCCTCTTTCAGTTGGCTGTGTGAGCCGTTAAAGGGCAAGCGGGCGTCATTAAAAGATGGTGCTGCTGGGGAGCAGACCGCTGCGTCATGCACGGTGGGTGAATGACAGCGTTTGTTCGCTTTGTACAGCCGAGAGAGAGATAGAGAGAGAGAGAGAGAGAGAGAGAGAGAGAGAGAGAGAGAGAACATATCCACTGGGGAGGGTTTCATCACATAAAGAAAAGAACGAGCAGAGCTGTGCATGAATGTGTGTCATTATGAGATAACGTCAGGATTATGAGATGAAAACACAACTTTCTCAAAGGTTTCAAAAAAACTGATATTTGGAAAAATATTATATGTCCTCCCTTTTGGAAATGAATGCTTTGCTAAATGTATCAAATGATTTAATCAATTGTGATCATTTTTCACCACATTGTGGGATCAGTTTCAAGGTTGCATGTTTGATGCTATGACTTCTCATCAACCCTGGGTGGGAAACCTTTTTCAGATTGGTCAGCCCTAGAGGGGTCAGTGATTCGTTCCAAGGTCAGCATTGCTCTCTAAATCCCCCTTCTAAGAACATGGGCCTTGAGGAATATTCAGTGACTGCAACAAACGCATATAGTAGATGAGGCAGTGCCATCTCAAGCTGCACATATAATTGATATGGTAATGAAGCTGTAGTAGTCTTGTGCTGCCCTTGCTCCTCATTTTGATATTTTTTGTTTTTTCTTCAACAAAGTGAATGTTCGATATGTGTTTGAATCTGGGGACTTCAGATGAACTTTCATCCCTTGTTGTGAAATGTTAAGCTTCTTAAATCCACGATAGCGACGTGTTGGATTCATTGTGACTTGCTCAAAGACAAGGCTTAGCACCTGTGGCTTGTTAACACACTTTTTAGGTGACATCTAAAGCAGGTCAACCTTGCATAATAAACTAGCAACCAATGTTTTACAATAAAGACTACATAATAGCCTACAAAATATTAAATTAGCTAAAACTGTGTATGAAAGCAGAACAAATTTGATAGTTACTGCTACTGAGATTTCCTGCATTCCGGCTAAATAAATGATAGAGCAGCCTTGTTTGAGTTAATATGTCGACTAATTGGTTTTCATTAAGCAGGAATTCATGGGGATGATCCTGTTCTGGGCCTAAGAACGCTTGCTTCCACCGCGCTAAATATATCCCTAGCCCTGTCTCCACTGTACCATATTTAATGTGACAGTGGCACTTTATTGCAGATATAAACAAATTGACCCAGGGGAGTTCAGCCGCTTCTATGCATAGCACTCTATTAACACGGATATGATATGAGCAGGCCCGAGAGCAAGGGTTTTGTGTTTTTTATTTTATTTAACTGGTGCACAAACTAGGTCACGTTTCAAAAGTGCATATTAGTTTCCACACTGGATTCCATTAATCAGGGCTTCCCACTGCCGAATCCTCACCAGAGACAACAATGAGTTAAGAGCACTCACGTTACTTTGGAATTCATCCATTCATCTAATGGTGCGTGAACATCTACTTGAGGCATAGCATGTGGCACAGCAGCATACTGGACTGCTTCCTTAAGAGAAACACACTGTAACAAACTGTAACCAAACTAACACAAATATATTGTAACATACTGTAACACACTGTAACCAAACTAACACAAATATATTGTAACACACTGTAACCAAACTAACGCAAATACACTGTAACACACTGTAACCACACTAACACAAATACACTGTAACACACTGTAACCACACTAACACTAATACACTGTAAAATACGGTAACTTACTGTAACCACACTAACACTAATACACTGTAACACACTGTAACCACACTAACACAAATGCACTGTAACATACCGTAACCACACTAACACAAATATATTGAAACACACTGTAATCACACTAACATTAATACACTGTAACACACTGTAACAAAACTAACACAAATATATTGTAACACATTGTAACACACTGTAACCAAACTAACGCAAATACACTGTAACACACTGTAACCACACTAATGAAAATACACTATAACACACTGTAACCACACTAACACTAATACACTGTAACACACTGTAACCACAGTAACACTAATACACTGTAAAATACGGTAACTTACTGTAACCACACTAACACTAATACACTGTAACACACTGTAACCACACTAACACTAATACACTGCAAAATACAGTAACTTACTGTAACCACACTAACACTAATGCACACACTGTAATACACTGTAACCACACTAATACACTGTAACATACTGTAACCACACTAACACATATATAGAAACACACTGTAACCACACTAACATTAATACACTGTAACACACTGCAACCAAACTAACACAAATACACTGTAACATACTGTAACCACACTAACACAAATATATTGAAACACACTGTAACCACACTAACATTAATACACTGTAACACACTGTAACCAATCTAACACAAATATATTGTAACACACTGTAACCCACACTAACATTAATATACTGTAACACACTGTAACCACACTAACATTCATACACTGTAACACACTGTAACCACACTAACACTAATACACTGTAACACACTGTAACCACACTAATATTAATACACTGTAACACACTGTAACCACACTAATACTAATACACTGTAACATACTGTAACCACACTAACACAAATACACTATAACACACTGTAACATACTGTAACCACACTAACAGTAGTGGTGCAATGGATCACAAAACTCAAGGTTCGGATAGTTTCAAGGTTTACAGCATTTCAGCATTCTGTATGCTTATATTTAACCATACTGATTAACTTTGCTTTCCATGTATTACGTAAAGTGTCTCTTTAGGACTTCCTGACTCTAGATGTCACACTTAGAGCACCAGCATGCTTTGTGGGCCCGCCACACACACAAGTGGCTGGACCAGCCATCAAAACAGAGGAGCTGGGATGTCATTCTCTGATCAGGGCGCAATTTAGTATTTTGATAATATATCTTCCATAGAAAATAGTTGTTTGCTGCTACATTCATGTTGTATACAGCCTTCATAGAAATTCACGCTTAGTACATATCTAATAACCATTAAATAATTAGTGAGCATTATCTGTGTAGCAGACTAAAACTCAGTGATTTACACATCTCCAAAAATAGCATTTCAGTTTTATTATAAATGGTCGTCAGGAGAAGACGAAGGGGATGTGGAAAATAATATATAAAGTAGCGTGTAGATCTGCAGGAAATGTTTGTGTTGCGTGGCAACAGTTTAGTCGTGTGTTGGCTCAGCCAAATATATTAAATAATCAAATAACTCTTAATCTGTCACTTTTCATGCCTACTTTTAACAAATAAATGGTGCTTGTATAATTGTTAAAAGGCATTATCTTCTGTCCATTAGCACTACATCACATAACAAATGCTGCACTGAACGTTTGATACCTTTGTAAGCTCGACTGACTTTCCGGAAGTGAGGAAGTGGATATTCTTTGAATGTCAGCATTGTCACTCATGAAGTCTGTTTCTGTAATTCCATTGTGACACTATTGCTGTACTTTATTTACTAAGTTATTAAATGTATTTTAAGCAGTAACCGTCGTCGACTTATCTAACAATATCTGAATTTAAGTCTAAGTTTTTCAACAGATCCCTCTGAATAAGTCTGACTTTGTCATTGAGTTACATAGCTGGTGCATGTCAATCAAAATACCTCTCCTGTCAAGTAGGCAGGTATTGAAGCAGGTAGCCAGCACTGTGTCCCAGACTTTACGTATACCAAGTATACCAATGGCTTTGGTTGGTTTTGGTTCTATACTACACACACTTATTCTCCTCTCTGCTTCTCCCAGACAGTGTTGGGCCGTAACTAGTAACTAGTAACTAGTTACTGTGATATATAATTTTTTTCAGTAACCAGTAGTGTACCAAATTATTTTTCCAAAACAGTAATATTACAATTACTAATCAATAACTAATAAAAGTAAGCTTTTTTTTATTGTTGACTCCTAAGGTTAATTTTTGTTCCAATAAAGAGGATTCAGTTCTAAATGAGCTGGCTACACAGGTTGTAATTTGTCTGAAGGGGCAAGGCAGGGTAGTGATTGTTAAAGTAATATAGTAATGTAACGTAACCAATTACTTTTAATACCCAGTAATAAGTAAACTAATAAGATCACTTTTGAAGGAGCAATAGGTAAATATTAACTTATTACAATTCCTGAGTATCAGAGTAACAGACATAGCTTGTAGACACTTCCTCTGCAGGGGTCAATTTTAAAGGCACATTCCTTGATTTCTTGGCCGCCATTTTCTAAGAACGATCGCAGAAGCAGAAGAGAACAAGAAGTGCTCCACGTCACATTTGACCAATCAGAAAGAAGAAATGTATTTCTCTCTCTATCACAATAATAGTGTTTCTGAAGATCTCTTCTCTCCCGCAAGCAGGATTTAATTAAAATATGTATTATATTTTGAGATTAAACTCTAGTTGGAAATATATTTTCCTCAAATGTATATTTATTTCACTATAAACTTTGTGAAATCATGATTGTATTGTTCTAATATTATATTAGTCTATACTTTATATAGGTGTACTGTCACTGTGAACCATGTCATCATTCAAACAAAACTAACAGTTGGCTTTCTGTAGACCAAAGCAACATAAATGCTATTCTATAAAAATAATACATGACACTATTTGAAGTTCCATCAATATGATGGTAAATAATTTAATAGATGTTCGACATCTTGAAATACTGTAGCTCAACATTGCCTGAAACACAAGAAGAAGTCTCTAGTGCTGTGAGTAAAGGAAAAACAAATTATTCCATCACCCCAGTAAATGGAAGCATCGTGCCTAATTCACGCTTTGTTCGTGCAGCGTTTCAAACACTAAACGTACATTTAAAAAAAAGAAGTTGGAGGGAAACGAGGCAAAGAAGCAAATTACATTTCTCTCACGTTTGCTCTGAGCGCCATTATTTTTATATTTATTTTTTCAGACACAGGTTCCCTCTACCTCTCCACCGCCCCCACATCCCCCACACACACTCTCCCCCCTTCCCCGCTGAGAAAATGAATGGAACAGTGGGGGGCAGTGGCAGGTAGGCATGCTGGTCGCCCGCTGGATTTGTCAGTTGAGGACCGCACACGCTCGTTATCCTACTATGTGTGTGTGTGTGTGCTGTACCAGTAATTGTCCGCTCCTAATTAGCATTTTCTCGGCATGCTTTGCTCTGACCTGACCACCGGGGGAGGGATGCTGCTGGTTTGAGAGCGGGCGAAGAGCTCACATCGACAGTGATGTCCTACGGGTTTGACGACCATCAAAGGCAGTTTCCCGTGTTACCACGACGACTTTCAGAAGGGCTTGAAAAGTGTTCATTTTCTAGATAGAGGTGGCGTTTGGGGCAATGAACAACCCCTCCCAATCACACCTCCCCGCCCACCCACCCACCCACCCACTGAGTGCTATACTCAAATGCTGATAAGAAAACAACCGCTTGTGTTTGCAGCAACACATCGGCATCTTGGGTTGGCCCCAGTTAGCATTGATCGCTACGTAAGTTGGCGATGGTTTTAAACGAGTCGCAGGCACACATTAAGCCGGAAGAAAGTGTTTATTAGAGGAGGAGCCACGGTGATGCCCCAGGGTGGTATACACACTGACTGATAGACACTTTGTATGGCCACAACCACTTGTGTAAAGTAGTTATCTGTGATTTTCTGCCACTAGATGGTCAAACCAATTGTTCCGTGGGCAACACACACACACAGACAGACAGACAGACAGACAGAGACACACACACACACACACGTGTGTGGCCAGCCTAGATATGAAAATAAAGAACAGAGGAGCTCGGATTACTACAAAAACAGAAAATAAACAGAAAATAGTTTGCCGCTATATTACTGTTTGATGTTTCATATATACACCTTTAAAAAGACAAATACAATAAATATTGTCTGGAAATTTCATTCTGCTTATTTGCAGGGGCTTATATCTCCCATAATGCACCCTGGCTTGACTGACAACTTTATCTCTCAGCAAAAGAAATTGAGGATTGGCAGCTCGGGTCGAGGGCCGGTGACTTTACACGACCCGATGCCCGAGGAAAGGGTTGTGCAGCGCTTCATTATGAAGGCACCCGGAGCATCCACACACACACACCCCGTAACACCCTTGATTCTAACAAATAATATCGGGATGCATATCGCCAGTGACAAGGTTGTCAGAGAGCACGGTGTAATTGGCATCTCATATTGAGCAGCAACGTGTGGACAGGGGGCCGTGTGACAAATATTCCCCCGTCGTCTCAGAGGTTGGAGATTTAACAAACCGCCACGGATTTGCAATACAACCTAATATTGGGTAGGGGGGGGATTGATTTCCGCCCTCTCTCTCATGAGAGATATATGGGAAGGGGGAGGGGGGGGTGACTGGCAACTTGGTTCTCTGTCAGAGCTCAGGTGTATGTTGCGTTATGGGTCAGGGTGATAGCGGACGTGTCTGTGAGGGCATCCAGCTTCTCCAGGATGCCATTTTGGTTACCAGGGAAGGAGGCAGCTTTTTACTCTGGCTTCACACGTCACAAGGGTCAGGAGACTCTCTCTCTCTCACTCAAATTCAAATTCAAATGGTGCTTTATTGGCATGACAAGTGTACAGTACAGTTACTTATATTGCCAAAGCAGTACAGGATGAAAAGGAACAATAAGACGTAAAACATTTCCAACATTTATAATATACAGTACATGATCGTATTCATAAATGAAACCTTATGCCTTTTCTGAACAATACAGAATGATTATGATACGTATATTTCCCTCTTCCTGTGGCAGGTTACTAAAGTGCTGCTAGGTTACAACACTCTTCATTTTCACCCAACAAAAATGAACGTTTGGCTTCATCTGGTAACTCTTTAATTAATGTCTCTCAGAGAGCCTAAACAATCCTCCATGGATCTAAGGTGTTTCTCTCTTAGTGTTATATATAATGTGCACTTTAAGAAATTAATTTCAGTTTCAGGCTCATTTAGATCACAGTTTTTACATATCCTATCTTCTTAGGGCAGCCATGTTTTCTCTCTGTCTGCCTGTCTCTATACCAGGCTATGATCACTGAGTCTGTACTTCGTTAGTATTCTCCTTTCTTTTGGATCTTTGACTTTAAGGAGATATTGGGCCAATTTGTATTATTTTTTAATGCTTCGCTAGCATTGGAGTTTGTTTATCTGTTTGATTTTGACAAGCCAATTATGATAGTATTCATCTTAAGTAGATTTTAGAATTTTTTTGAGTTTTAGAAATTTGTTTTCTGTATTAGAATTGAGTTTATGTTTTTGAGTCATGTGGTACAAAGAGTACTCTCTCTCTCTCTCTCTCTCTCTTTTCCTCTGTCTTTGTCCCTGTCTCTTTCTCTCCCTACATCTATCACTCTCTCCCCTCTCTCCCTTGCCCCCCCTCTCTCTCTCACTCACTCTCTCTCACCACCCACTCTCTCACTCTCTCTCAGGACAGAAAGACCCACAGTGGTGTGTGTGTGTGTGTGTGTGTGTGTGTGAGACTCACACACACACGAGAAGACACATCTCTGTACATTTTCCATGAGGAATGATGGTGTGATGTGTGTGCTGGCTCTCTCTAAATCACACTGTGAGTCAAGCTAGCACCAATACAGTACTTCAGCTGGACACAACTTAGGCTCCTCTCAGAACTGTTGACAGTGACAGACTCAAGCAGACCCCATCAAAGTCCTTATAGGCCTTAAGTCAAGTCTGGCCCCTCCGCAGCCATCTTGGTGACGCCTCCGGGCAATTACTAGGAAGACCCTAGCTAAATGAATGTGGAGAGAGACATGACTGCACTGTGAATGGTCACCGGGACATACAGTAACAACTGCATATATACAATCCACGATCCCAAGCCGACAGTTGGAGTTTCTGTCGAAAAAAAAAAAAAAAAAAGCTCAATTGTTATTGGAGGAGAGGTACAATCTTGGGATTGGTCAATGGACCTTTTACCATAAGCGAGTTAGCCACCCCCAGGGGCGGGTCTGTCAGACAGCTGACCCATATGGCTTTGAGCTGACTGTAACATCAACATCCATCCAACATTGTGTCATTGTGAGGACCATGCCCATTTTTTTTAAGTTGCAGACTCTTAGGCTCGTCCGTGAAAGTGGAAACACCTGTGAAGACCTAGTCTCAGCTTCCCGGGGCGAGATTCATGGCTATCAGCTTGTAGCTCGCGCACACGCACTTACTCTGTCATATGAACTATGTTGATATAGTTATTACTCTAGCCCAGAAATTTGACTATTTGTTTGTTGTAATCCTTGAGCCATGATTGTAACAAAAAATAACAGGAGAAATAAAAAAACAGGATTTAGCTACCTGATGTTTACAGTTTCTCATTTAAATCTAGTAGCGTACTATTGAAAAAAGAAATTAATACAACCGTTTAGTCATAATGTCCTATCTAGAATAATAGGCTTACCAGTGATGATAGTTTATCCTACTGTTAAGATAAAAACAATTGTGACTTTAATTTTAGATTGTTTCATTCTCAATTAATGATAAATATCATCGCAAAGCCTATTAGAATAAAGGTATAGTGAAAATATTCAGTCAGCAAACGGATATTTGTTTGGATGGACTGCTGAGGGGAGAGAAGGGTTCCGATTATAGTAACTCTTTTACACATAAAATGACACAGTATAGTAATTATATTAACTTATACCAAATGTGTACCGGTAACGCTTTCCTGCATTGCTTTTGTTTATCCAACAATCCAACTGATTAGTCAGATTGCTTGTCAATCACATTCTGGCGAAAGGTCCACTGCGAGTGAAATCTGAAATAAAATGCTTAAAATGCTTAAAAAAAGTGGTCTGTCTCCCACATAATGTCTGCTGCTATCCTAATGCAAACACAAAGGCATTTTGATTCCACACCATCCCTCAGTTCTGATAGAGCAACCTCCTGACCTGCATGGGGCTGATGGACACTTCACATATTCTCGTGCTAGTGGCGAGTCAGCAGAAGTGAAGTCCTGGCATGACCTTTAATGTCCCTCCTTTCTCAAAGCACACAACCACCAAACTGTCCGTCACTCTGCTTGAGTGTGTTTGCACGCAGAGATACAATATTTGACGTACTGGCCAAATAGTATAGTAGACTATTTTCACTCCTTATATGGGCGTAAGGGTACAGTACAGTGTAATATAGCACTCCTTATATGGGCGTAAGGGTACAGTACAGTGTAATATAGCACTCCTTATATGGGCGTATGGATACAGTAGTGTAATATTTACACTCCTTATATGGGCGTAGGGATACAATACAGTGTAATATAAAACTCCTTATATGGGTGTAGGGATACAGTAGTGTAATATAACACTCCTTATATGGGCGTAGG